>JAOUQT010043359.1:0-11036 GCA_025769995.1 Xyliphius kryptos
AGCCAGACCTTCTCGTCCAACATCAGTGTGTGACCTCACAAATGCACTTCTGGAAGAATGCTCCAAAATTCCCATAAGCCACGCAGAACCTCGAGAAGAACCTAAAACTGGAGATCACTTTTATTGTTTGTATCCCATTTGCCTCAAGAGTTGTGCGTTCTAAGGTTCTGCTCATTGTCCCTCCGGCTCTGGGTAACTATGTTGTAGAGCAAACAGACATCACTCACCTTTAAAGAACCAAATATTTCCAGATCGGTCTTCGTAGGCAGCGTCTATATTATCCGGGATGCCTCTCCAGTGTCGAGAGGCCAAAGCAGGATACCCAGCCTGTAGTCTCCCATCACGTATGCGCCACACGTACCCCGATTTGAAGAAGAACAGCTCCCCGCGGATCATGGACACGGCGTCAAAGTCGGTCAGACACTCATCGGGCTGGGATTCATGAAAAATTCAGAAAGGGAAGATTCGCTTTAAGGAATCCGGCAGTGGCAAAGAATCTGACATACTTACTCGTCAGGATCCTGTGGAGGTTTATATACAGGGTGGGCCATAAGTATGGATACGCCCTGATAAAATAGTGGTTGCTGATGTCACCTTACCGTTTATGGTAGATTAGGTCATGGGGGAGGGGAGGGGGAAACATTTGAGGCCCATGGCAGCCATCTGCAAAGCCGGCATTTTGTATTCAACTTGACTTTTGTCCAATGGGAATGGGGGTCATGTATGACAAGACAAGACAATACAAGACAAGACAAGACCCCTCCATGTACCGATATGCCACAAACAGCAAGGTGATATCAACAGCCACTTCCATTTTATCAGAGAGTATTCATACTTATGGTCTACTCTACAACCGCCAATAAATTGTCCAAGAGGTTTTGTCTTAGCGATTTTTAGCACGCTGTTAACCACGCACGCGGCGTGTCGGTGTCTCTGCCATCGCAACAACGTGATTCATGGGTGTGTGTTGGGCGTCACGTGCACAGAACCGCTCTGCCTGTCCCTTTAAGAGCCTGGTGCAGTCTGACTTTGGCGCAATAGTATTTCAACGGCGTGGTGTGAGCCCTTACATGTAAATTAAATGATCTACTCCCACTGGAAACGTCATCACCCTGTCCGTTTGTAGCCGTTGCCCGTTGGACTCACCGTCGTGCTGATGATCTCGTTGGTCTCCGTGATGTGAGGTCGTTTTGTTATCTGGTCCTTCTCCTTCTCGCGCTCTCTTTCCTTCTCTTTCAGTGGCTTGCTGCCATACAGATACTGAATGCCCCTCTTGTCATCCTCGCTGAGCCTCAGCGGGTAGGAAAAGCTGTAGAATGGTGACATCACCGCTCCGGGAGCCATGGAGTGCTGCAAGCCCAGAACATGACCAAACTCATGGGCAGCCACCTGGAGCAGATCTGTACCTGTGAGAGGGCATTAGAACATACGTTCATGACGTTTGGATGCTTCTCAATGGCCTTCTCCACTGACTGGCCACTTTACCAGGCCCCCTCCTGGTTCCTGGTGGTAGGGTGTGGTAGCTTAGTGGTTAGTGTGTTGGCCTGGCAATCTCAGGATTGTGGGTTTAAATCCTAGGCTCATTGAAGATACCAATGTGGGTTCTTGAGCAAGACCCTTAACCCTCATGTAGAACCCTCCTGGGATTCTGTATCCACCCTGTGTTCTGACCCCAAATTAAGTGGGCAGCTGCTAAAGGACCAAATGTATGTAATGTACTCTTCATCGGCTCGTAGACCATACAGATCGACTTTGTGGTTCTACTAGTCCACTTCTTTACATACTTACTCTGGACTCTGTGCTCAGTCAGTCCACTTTACCATGTTCTCTAGATAGTCCCGAGAGTCCTCCTCAATAGTACTTACTCTGTGGAGGTCCTGATCAGCCGTGACCAGAGTAAAGGGGGCCAACCAAGTACGTGGAGAACCAGGTGGACTACAAAATGCAGGTTAGAAACAACAGTCCTACAAGGGTCTATAAGGGTGGGTGGAGAATTTAACAAACTTACCCATACTATTGCCCACCGTCCAATGCTCATCGAAGTCAAAATGCACATCTCCTTGGCGGTAGGTCTTGGGGAAGAAGGCATGTGCCAGGATTCCTCCTCGGCCGTCAAACGGGAGGTTGTCGAAATGCCAGTACCTGAGTGTCAAAGTCAGAGCATTATAGCCAAGTCTGGGTTCAATAATGAGTTTAATGACTTTGGTGCTGAAGGATGTTTATGTGGGGGGTGGGTAAAATATATCAAAGGACCCTGACCCTGAATTAAATGCTGAATGGTCAGTTTTATCACTAAGCAAAGCGAGATTAAAGCCCCCGCAAGTTTGACGAGAAGAGGGTTCAGGTCCTGGATGCCGTCCAGGCTGATATAATAAGGCTGACTTGCAAAGTGACTCATGCACGTTCGTGTTTATCCACAATACCGCCACACATCTGGACCCACGCCCGGACCCTTGACATAAATGGAGTCTGATTCAGATCTGCAGGCCGGGGCAGGAGAAACCACTCGACTGCTGCTGCTGCTGCTAACATCTTTATGTTTGAGCTTGAAGATCCCCCCCGCCCCGTTTGACAAAAGAGATTGTTGTCGGCGCTGACAGAAAGCAAGTCCCAACAAATCGCACCCGAACACGGGAATTACGGCGGCTTGTGAGTGGCTTACCAGGGACAAAAGACCTGCAGTGCAAATAACGGCCGTGCGGAGCTCCAGGATGCGAAGGCAGGGACTCGCGGGACAGACGGAAATGTCACGTACAGCCGCTTTGTGGGGCGATATTGTCTGGCAGACGTTTGGTAAACAAGCAGGACCTCGGAGAGCGTTCAGTCTCGTGAATTGGCGACATCAAAGACAACGCCCGCATTGTGCGTTAGCAGCGGGGGTTTTTTTGAAAAAAGGGAAAGGAGAGTGGGATTAGCGTGGGCTAGCGGTGGGCATGGCATGACAAAACAAAAAACACCTGACGGTGAGCCACCTGACAGGTGTGTGGTGAGCCTCTGTTTTCAGCTCCCGTGCCTGTATGTGCATGTGCACCAGTGGCGCTGTTGTGATTCTACGTCCTCAGCAGGGCCTCTGTATTTGGGCAGCAGTGTGAAAATCCCAATCCAGCACCTGCTTGGGGGCTCAGCATATAGATTTTGAGTTTCTATTGTTTTGATATCCCGGGTTTGATGATAGCGTAGCGGCGGATAAGCATCTGAAGCATATGAATTATCAGTCGCCGTGACTTTTTTAAGAGGGACATAATTTTTCCCATGGTGCCCCTTGGACCTCTGGGTAGGGAGCACCATCACTACTCAAAACCCTGCTGGCCAGGATGCAGAATGTCTGTGTCGCTTGCTTCTAGCTGGCTTGAAACGCCTTTGGCTGAGAAGAAGTTTTATGTTCTCCCCGTGTCCACGTTTGATTCTTCACAGGTTCTGCGGTTTCTCCCAAAGAAGGGTAGGAACAAACATGGGTTCAAGGTAAAGTAGCTGCTCTAAATTGCCCCTAAATTGCCTGTGTATCTCCAGCTATCTCCGGCACCCTGTCCTCCCTGTATCTGCCAAGCACCCGATACGTTCTCCCCTGGATGGGCATGGGGAACCCCCTGCAACCCTAGTATGGGATTAAGCAGAAGATAATGGATGGATGGTCCAAACCGCCACCCAATAGGGGTCTGGCTACCCCCACTACACCAACACCATCAGGATCATGGGGGAAAAACATTCCAGAACATTCTTTTTAGCCTCAGTAATATAAACATAAATCCCGCATTAGTCAAGACATGAATTGTCCTGCGAGACGTTGGGAAACTCCACGAACCACCTGCGCGGAAATCCCAAACCCCCCTTATCTGTGTTACCTGGCGAAGTCGATGTTGATGTCAGCTCGCCCACCGGTGATCTCGGTGAAGGTGAGAGGGGTGACGTCACTCCACACCTGCCAGGCCTCCTTGAACAACTGGCGCACTTTCTCCAAATTCATCTGCCACGGCGTTCGTAGGATCCTAAACATGGACACAGGAATTATGCACGATGGCGTAGTGGTTAGCATGTTCGCCCCTCAGCAGTGAAGTAGCATGTTCGCGGATAGCCGTTAGCATGTTCGCCTTTGAGGATCGAGGTCTGGATCCCCATCCCTGTGGTGTTTTTTATGTTCTCCATGTGTCTGTGTGGGTCTGCGCTTGGTTCTCCAGGTTCTCCGGTTTCCTCCCACCATCCAAAAACGTGGTTTAAACATGGCGATCACCCCCCCCCCTCCCCAAACCCTAAAAACCCCCCAAAAAACGTTAAATGATGGAAGCTATTACAACAACAACATAAAGACATGTTCTGGGTATCATCTGGATCAGGTTCCCCATAAAGCAAAACGTTGCCTGCTCACCATATGGGTCCAGCACAGTGGTGATTACAACTTCTAAACAACACAGCAGAGCCACCATAAACCTTTTTTTTTACCGCTGTGCTCCCCGATGAGGAACGTTATGCTGCCACTGCAAGTTCTACTCCAACCATCACCTACACGTGTTTTGCGCCTGATGTCTGTGTGACCTCCATTATAAACACAGATGATCCTGTTGATGGACTCATAAAATTGGGGTTAAGGTTTGTTTTAAAGCCTATGACTTTTTACCTCCGAGGTCAGAAGGGTCGATGGGCATCATGACATCAGTCCCCCATCCGAGTTCCAGTGGGGTTTGTTGTAGTTAGACCTTGTGGACAACGATATTACAGCAAAAAACACCTATTTTTTATGTACAAGGTTCTTGTACTGTAGATATCAGGGGGCAATCTAGTTGGAACTTCAGGAAATTCAGAGGATAATGGTCCTGGGGTTTGTATGTTCGCTTGCGTTTTTCAATTTCAGCAATGGATGGACACCTTGTTCTGGATGTATCTGCCCAGTGCCAGAAACTCCTGCCCCTAGTGGAGGAAATATATATGTAGGATCCCTTGTGAGGTGGGAGACCTTTCACTTCCTTCCGCTGTCAGGTACAATGGGTTGTTTAACTCGATCTTTAGAACCAGACTTCCAACAGATCCATTTCTTTACATTTTTTCCATTGTGTATTTTTGTTTCTCTATAATTTGACGTGGGCTACAATTAGCTCCCTGGTCCCCTGCGTTCAGAATTTATGGAGGAGACAGAACAGACCCGCCAAGCATCAAGTATCAGGTTCTTCGGTTGAACAGAGGAGAACTAAAGATTTATGAGTCGTGATTCCAGCAAGTGGGCCATAAACCTGAGGGAGTTTTAATCAGCGCCGGCTCCGTTCCACAGACTGCCTCTCGTTTAAAGACCCGTTCCTCACTAAGTGCTAAGCAGCAAAGGGATATAAGGGTCTCCGCCTCCTCTGCACTTAAGCACTTTACAAATGTATGGCGTGCACCTTCCAGGGTCGTGACCTCAGGGGCTTCAAATTACAAGGGATGGAAAACGTCCGGTGAGGGACTTTGGTTACCTGGGAATGAATAGACGAGGATGCTGGAACATCAGCACAGGCGGGAGAGCGTTAAACGTATTACAAGACAACTCCAAACAGGGATGGAGGAGGGGGGGGACGAGAGCTATCACACGCTTCCTCGAGAGGTTGTAAAGCCAACCGACCACATCTTTACACGCTGCTGCTCATTCCAAATCTACAGTCTTGAAAATGTAGGCACCTGGTGGTGTCATGTTTAGGTTTACAGTTTTTGTGGGCCGGAGCTTCCCTCAAGGTCTGTAAAGCCAGCCGACCACATCTTTATGTACTGCTGCGCATTCAAAATTTATTGTAATACAGTAGAGACACCATTTGGAAAGCACTTTTTCTGTCTATTGCACAGGTGTTGTGACACCTACGCTTTACACCTGCAAGAGCTTTTATGGACCCCCACTCCAAGGCTACAACTAGCTTCCATTTTGAAGTGAATATTTTTGCTAATTGTTCCAGAAGACCATTTTTGTGGACAAGAGGGTCTGGCTCCCAATCTGCATCCTAGTTGCCATGTGTTGGGGGTGGGTGTTGCTGGGGTTATGGTCAGAATTCTGAGATGGCCAGTCAACTCACCCAACCATGGCTTCATCCTGATTAAAGGAATTTGATTGTGGAATAACGGTTGGCGCCAGACAGTGGGATAGGTGCCATCTACAGGATGTAAGACTGTGGACCAGGGCCAGAGGGTTTTAAGATGGTTCAAGCCTCAAGACTGTGGTGACTCAGGTAATAAACCTGACGCATCCCAGAATGCACATATAGAGCCTCGTAGGTGTATTTAAGCCACAGGATAAAAACACCTTGGAAAACCACCAACATGCCTTGTTAGAGGGATCTGCCCAGGCTGTTTAAGAAAAGGACCATCGACTTCAGGATACCATACAGTAGGAACGCCATATAGAGCCGCAAAAATGACTGCATGCAAACATTCAGTCGAAACACCTCCAACACCGTGATCCTGGGTGGCATGGAAAAGAAGGAGTGTCTCTAATTGGCACGCAGAGGTGAGGGGGTGGAACACAGGACCACCCTCTTTTTCATGATGCTCTTTTACTTCCTAAGAAATATGGGAACATAAGTGTAGCTAGAAGCAATTGAGTTGTGTGAGGTCCAGAATACCATGTCAGATCTACCAACACCCTGTTCTTCACCCTTCACCAATTAACCTCAAATCCTCGTTTCCTTTCTTTCACATTTATCGCGAGTACCGTGGACAAAGGGTCTCGATCTGTTTCACCTTCAGCCAAGAAGTCCAAGCTTATACAGTACGAGTCAAAAGTTTGAACACGTTTGCTTCCTACTCCGTCATCTATCTCCTCCACTTACCATACAGATGGACACTGTCCTCTGTTGGTTGGCCGTTCTCTACTGGTCGGGACTATCACGGATATTATACAAGGTAGAATTTGGGTCGTGGTTCATTGTCCGTTCTGAAGTGAACCTGATGCGATGATGGGGTTTTAGGGCAGTTTCCAATGGGTGGCAGTACATAAACATATGGCTTCACAGAGATTGGAGGAAGCCGGTCTTTCTCACCCAATTCCCAAGGTTTGAGGTTGAGATACCGGAGCGGCTTATCCATTCACGTGGACAAGAATTTTAGATGCCACACCCAGTAATCCGTAGTAAGACTCCGATTTGGGTGGAGGACCATCTGTAATGTCTATGTATCATCAATGCGACTGTGTTAATATGATACACCAATGGTGACACCTTACCTGTAGGTGAGGTTGGTCTTCTCCCATCGTCCGCCGAACAGAACAAAGCGCTTGCGCCTGAACCTCCCGTCTGTCTGCAATGCATTCTGGGAGCTCAGGTCTTCTGTTCGGGTTAGATAGTCAGGCACTCCACACCGGGGTCGGTTCAAAACATCGCCAGGATTCCTGGAGGAAGCTTGGTAGTGCCACTTCTTAACATCCAGGTCGTCCTTCAGCGTGTCCTGGACGTGTGGGGCACGGACGGGCTTCTTCAAGCCGTAGTAAAGTCTCTTCTGTCAGTCGGTTGAATAAAGAAAAGTGAGCAGACGATCAGGACAAACAGATGTTATAGATAGAACAAAACAACTTGCTGAAACGTAAATCCCGCTTTTCTTGAACCTAATCTCCATCCAGTAAGCCTTTGCTGTGGTCAGAGGGGATAATAACTTCAACATGTGGGTGGAAAACCCACTTAACCGGCAGGTGTTGGGGCAAAGAACGGGGTTTTAGTGATTCTTCAAAGGGACGATTGAGAAATTTACATGCAAATCACCGTCATTTGTCTCGTCCTGCTTTTCAAAGGGAAGCAATTAAGACAAAGGTTTTCTCGGCAGATTTAGCTCGATCCAGCTGGAGGCAAAAGAATATGGCAGCTTTGTTTAAAACATTTTTCTCGTGACCATGCTGTTTACCTTGCGTAAGGGAGTATGGGTATATGGAACACTCAGGGTATCTGCTAGCAGCACGTAAAAAGAAGCTCGAAGTAAGATGGCCATGTAGGGGACCACGAGGGCCGTAAGTCACGCTGGGATGGACATGGGGCTCCCACTAGTGTCTCAGCATGGGTGTGTAGCTGATAGGGATTCTGCTGTTAGTTATTTTTATGTATTTGGTGTAAGATGGACACGCTTCTGAGGTCTTATGGGTATTGTATGTTATGGGTGGTAGGGGTCACGTACCAACCGGCATGTTGGTGTAGTGGTTAGCACGTCTACCTCTCAGTGCCAGCCTGACTTGAGTTGTATCTGCCCAGTGCCAGGAAGTGTGTGTGTGTGTGAGTGAATGTGTACCCAGGGACGGGTTGGCAATCTACCCAGCGCCAGGAACATTCTCTCCAAAATGGGCATGGGGAACCCCCTCCACCATTACCTTAGTGGAAGGTAGATCCTAGTTTGTTTGTCGTGTTGCAGTCGGATCAAGTAATGCCCACTTTTACCGCCATGCCACGCACATATCTATTTAATTAGGTCTCCTGGGGTTGGGCTTATCATTCCCACACGCTTTCTGCCATGAGGAACAGGATAGGAATCTCTAGGGGTAGTAGCTACAGTGTTTTAGTTTTGGCATTGATTCGGTCCATTTCCTTTAAGGGTTGGGTTTTATTTTAATCCCTGCGGGAATTATCTCCGCCAGCTTCCTCTTCAGCAAATTCCTCAGTTAATTGACTGTAAAGAAAAAAATGACTAAACGCTGAAGGTATGATCACTCTTGTTCCCCCAACCCCCAACCCCCATCTCAGAATTGTGTCATCAAACCCACCATACCTAGTCGTATGTCGACAATAAGTTGACATGAGTGGGATGATCGTAAAAATATGGGACCAGATCCCGACACCAAGCTCCTGTGCGTGTCATGTCGGGACAGGCCTGCTGAACTTGAGACCATCGCTGAAGATCTACCCCCTGCAGCGATTACCAGCCACGTGAATTCCGTGAAAATAACCACTGCTGGAGTGTAAAACCACAACGTGCTTGCAAGTTCTGCTGACTTAGCTGACACGCCGAGCGCATCGTACCATCATTACGAGCACTGCGCACAAGTATACGGGACACAAGTATAATCAGCCCCGTCGTCTAATGACAGGTTTATAAGGCCGACGCTGACTCGTTTACAAGTGTTTACCGCGGGTTGCTCTCGGCTGTCCTGTCGACACGCTGACCCCAGGGGCCACTTAGGTTAGGAAGGACAACACGGGAGGAAAACAAGCGGAGGTCGATGCTAAAGGCCCAAAACCAAGCATTGAGACTGTACAAACAAACGACTCCCATTAAGGACCAAAGTTCCGTAGTGGGACCGGATGACCTGGCGGCTGAGGACCGTCCTCAAATAACAAACATCTGTCAACGACCTGAAGAACAAACAAGTCTAACAAAGGGAACGTCTTTAGAGAAGAATTCAGCCTTCACACATGTGCACTACGTGCGTACTGATTATTTAGGGTGTAGAGCGCAACTGCACAAATGTGGTGCGGAGAGGCTGTAATTGTAGAGTAAAAACCAGACGTCTCTAATAGGTGGATTGGGGTCCGGACCTGGACCCAGACCCAGATGTTCCACTGCGGACCCAACCCATAATCCTTTATCTTCCGCTTCTTCCTCTACTAGGGTCGTGGTGGGGTTCCCCATGCAAGAATTTCTCGGGCGCTGGGCAGATACACCCAGGACAGGGTGTCGCCAACCTATCACTGGGCACACACTCACTCACACATCCACACACACTATACAGGGCAATTTAGAGCATTCAATTTACCTGGAATCCATGTTTTTAGTCTGTGGGAGGAAACCCATGCGGACAGGGGGAGGACATGAAAACTTGAATTAAAAATCCCCAGCGCTGAGAGGCGAACGTGCTAACCACTAAGCCATCGTGCCACCCTTAGTAAAACTCAATTATGCTAAATTAGGTTTTTAATAATATTTTAGATTTCTAGTGTAATAAAAACAATGGAGAGCCATCAGGGACTGCAAATCATTTACTGTAATCCCAAAAAATATCCAAATTACAGACTAATGTTAATGATATTTTGTACACGAATGGTCTGTCTATAATGGTCTGCTTCCAAATAGGCATTTTCTCATTAAAGCATTTAACCAATTACATTTCAGCTATCATTTGTTGCCAGGGTAACAAAAGGTTTTCTTTATCAAGTTGCAGTCCAGGTAGCATAAAATAAGTGTTAATCATCCTATTGCTTCAAATAATGAGAATTTGAATTAGCGGCACCATGGCACCAATCCACCATTTGATTGAATAGTTAGAGCATTTACCGATTCTGTCGAACGGACAGGTGGATGTGGCTGTAGGAGAGCCATTTACCTTGTTTTGTGGAATTTCCACTGAAGTTGAATCATTCATTCATTCATTTATTCATTATCTTTCGTTTAATCCTCTAGGGTCATGGTGGGTTCATTAATATGTATATAGGCATGTCTAAAAAGCATTGGTACCTTGTATAGCTTTGGTATTGGTATCAAATATAACCTGAATGCATTAACTTCAAACAAATCAAATCACTTACTGTAATGTATATACTAGTTTGATTCAGAATGTACCATTTAAACTGTAAAGATGTAGTAATATCCACTCAAGCTTCGTTACATTAACCATGTTACATATTTAATTTGATGTAAGTGTGTAAATGCTAGTTGTTGCTGTCTGTAGTCCATGTTCTCCCCGTGTCTACGTGTGTTTCCTCCGGGTTCTCCAGTTTCATCACACATTCCAAAAACATTAAAGGTATTTTAAGGAATTCAAGGGAAATTGACTGCTCTAATTTGCCCCGTATAGTCTGTGTGAGTGAGTGTGTGCGCGAATAAGTGAGTGCCCAGCGATAGGTGGCGCACTCCAGCCTTCCGCTGCCGCCTCCGCTACCCATTAATTCCTGACAATGAGGAAGTGGGACTGCTCGCATAATCAACATGTCATGCCAAACATCATTCAGTAGACATTTTCGAGCAAAACCAGGTGCACCGTCTTGCCAGTCAATGTTCAGCTGAAACTGAGTTAAACTTGTTGAAATTTGAGATAAAATTGTTCGCCAATATGTTTTTTATTGGCAAGGCAGCAGGTCTGGTTTTGCCTAGAAGTTTCTGCTGGGGGCAGT
>JAOUQT010043369.1:0-11035 GCA_025769995.1 Xyliphius kryptos
GTTAACTTTTAACATTAACTCATTAATTAATATTACCTGTGGGAATAGCTGTTTATGATCGGGTTCAGGAAATAATGTAAACTGGGAAGTGGGGGGGTCATAAATCAGGAAACATCAGACTGAGGGCCCAGGAAGTCCTTACCATTTATAAATTACACACACACACATACACAGAACAACGAGCTCTGAAGACCAGCCCATCTCAGAGCTCTCGTGTCTATTGCTGTTTTTCAGTAAAACACATTAAATAATTTTTGACACACTGCTGGTCGTTTTATTTTGAACTTTAACACCTCTTGCTCTTGAAAAAAGGTTCTTTGACCCGGCTGGCATCTACCTAAATACACCCCTTGATTGGAACAAACCATTGCATGCAGAAAAAAGTGGGATTTTTCAGTTGGGTAAATGCTTAAAACAGCAACAAAATACTTCCAGCATATAGAAAACAAATTAAATTATGTCTAATAAAATTGTTTATAAAAGGCATAGCCTACATAATTATAAGTAGTGCAAAAAACAACATTTAAACACCAAAATATTTACTTCCGGATAAGCGGGATATAGGACACGTATTTAAATCGGAACTCTGAGCCAATGAATCCTTTAAATAAATGTTGGTAAATTAAACATTGTATGCGTTATATGAGCGTGATGTTAATAAAACGAAAATATGAGATTATTGCATACAAACATTGTGATGTGCGGTTATGTATCTAATTAAACAGTGCGATGTAATGATTTTTTAACTATAAAGGGGTGATATATTAAACCAAAGTGCTAGTTGATTTCACTGGTGTGTGTGGTGTTAAGGAGATGTCATTTAAACAGCAACAGAAATAACAGAAGTTATGTTAAGTGACCAGAAATACGAAACGAATTAAATCATATCATAAAATTGAACAACCAGGAAACCGTTTACTCACAGGCAGTGCCAGGTGTGGGTTATTGTGAATAATGTGACGGCTGGACAAGCGGCTCAGCCAATCAGATTTGAAGACCAGATCTACCCATTTTTTAATAAATTGCATTCGTCCCTTAACATCGATGACAGCTTAAAGTCTTTTGTGGTAGCTCTTTATTTTCAAAAATGTTAAAACTGCCCATTCTTCTTGGCAAATAGCCTTCAGTTCCTGTAAATTCCTGGGCTGTGTTGCATGAACTGCACGATTTGAGATCTCCACAGAGTGGCTCAGTGATATTGCGGTCAGGAGACTGAGATGGCCAGAACCTTCACTTTGTTTTGCTGTAGTTAACGACAGTTTGATTTGGCCTTGTGTTTTGGATCATTGTCATTTTGGAATGTCCAAGTACATCCCATGCGCAGCTTTCGGTCTGATGAGTGTAAATTTGCCTTCAGTAATTGTTGATATCTTGTTATCTTTTTTTTAACTTTATAGCTCACACATCTCCAAGACATCAGCGGTCCACCTCCATGTTTTACAGTACGAATACTGTTCCTTTCATCGTAGGCCTTGTTTACACCTCTCCAAATGTGACGTTTATGGTTGTGGCCATAAATGTGCGGCGCAACTTTGTCACTGATTCTTGAAAATTGTTCTGAAGAATCTTCTACTGGCTGGAATCCATGCAACCCTTAACTCCCAGTACCTGCCCTGGCCACACAACCCCACAGCATGATGGAACCACCACCAAATTTTACTGTAGATAGCAATTGCTTGTCTTGGAATTCTGTTTTTTCCATCATCCATACCACCCCTTGTAATGTCCGAATAATAAAATTTTTGTTTAATCAATCCACAGCACCTTCTGCCAAAATTGAAGCTGGCTTGTCCAAATAGGCTTTAGCAAACATCAAGCAACTCTGTGTGTGGCGTGTGCACGGAAATGGCTTCTTCTGCATTATTCTCCCATACAGCCTCTCCTAGTGGGCGATAAAATAGTGACACTATCTGCAGCAAGATGATGTTGCAGGTCTTTGGAGCTGCTCTGTGGGTTGACCATGAATGTTCCCGCCATCCTTCAGCTCTGCCTATCTGAGATTTTTTTGACCTACCACTTCAGGCCTTAACTTGAATTGTGCCATTTCCTCACTATGTTCCTCATAGTGGAAACCAACAGCTAAAATCTCTGAGATAGCTTTTTGTATCCTTCCCCTAAACCATGATACTGAACAATCTTTGTTTTCAGGTCATTTGAGAGTTGTTTTAAGGCTCCCATGTTGCCACACTTTAGAGAAGATGCAAAGAGAAGACAAACCTGCAATTGGCCATCTTAACCCTTTTTGATAATTGGATTCACCTGTGTAAGGTCAATGAGATTAAAAAACAAATTTTCTGTTTTAATAATTAGTGCTAAAGGCGTTCAAATTAATAAAATGACAAGTGTCCAAATTTTTTCCAAATTTTGTTTGAATAATTACTACACACTTTCCTAGAAAACTAATTGAACATCTCAAATATTACTTGAATATTACTATTCTTCTGCTATGTGATATATCCAATTTAAATTGCTGATCCGAACACCCAATGATATATATAAAAGAAAATCATGAAAATGATCAGGGGTGCTCAGACTTCTGCATACCACCGTATAAAAAAGTTTACCATGCACTTTGTGTAGTACCAGCATGATACTACCAGCATGTAGTTAGCCCTTATAGTCTTGAGTGCTTTTATGTAGCACAAGTTAGTTTTTTTAAAATGTGGTTTTCTTTTTACTGTGTACATATTATATACTGTCTTTGGAATGACAATAAACATGGCAATTTTAGCTATATTGAAAATTACAAACTTCTAACCTCAGAGAGTGTTCATGTGGGCAGAGTGTTCTGGTGGGAAAATCCTTTTTCCCATAAAGCCGACACCACTTAAAACCAGCACAAGTCTTGGGTGGACACCATTGGGTGTGTGGTTATAGATCACTGAAGACGTGCTGTCATTTCATATTCAGTATTTCAGGGGTAAGCAGGATTTTCAATAGCCAAAATGAATAGTGTTTTAAAATAAAAATCACATTTTACTGTAAATAAAAATGTTAAGAATCAGATTTTCTGTGTACAATTTTAAATCATGTGACACTGAGACACATGAGGGGTACTTTTGTTCTGTCCAGCTGCTCACAAAGAGCTCTTGGGATCAGACAGCCCTCGAGTGGACAGGAAGCCAACTGATATGTTCATACTTTCAAGTACAACTTAAAAAGCTTCATATAAAAAAAAAATGTGTCCATTTTAGTACACATTTCTTTATTTTAGGTATTATTTATTTGTGTAGATTTAGTTAATATTAATATCTACACAACCTTCTGCAGCTACACAAAATACCGTTTGTTCCATATTTACTATTGACATTTGTTAATTTACTTAAATCTTTAACAAACAAAATGACAAGACGTCCAGTGTTTTAATGACAAACATCCTTTTTTTTAAAACATAAAAGAAACTGTGTTTCCTAAAGGACAGATGCAAATAAGGTTATAGTAACACTGTTCTTGATGGTTTCACAATTAGCAATTAAGCTTTAAACGTGTAAGGTCATGATAAAAGACTTTAAAAAGCATCTACCTGAGGCTTAGTTTTTGCAAGCAAGGATGTGCTGTGGTTTACCACTGGGTCATATTTTGCGTGTGTTTAAAGATCAGTTTGCATGTCAGTTTAGAGACAATGCCTTTCAGTGGAAGCTTGCAATTAATTTATTTCACCAGCTTTAGTTCTATAGTTCTATATGTCGATGTATATGTAGCATTATTAACAGAGGAAATTTTTTGCATATGTAATGTCTGTTGCATATGTAGAACTTTTTTTTGAGTTCATATTAATCTTATATTAATCTGCATGGATAATCTGACCCAATCCTCTTGTTCCTCCAGCATCTAAGTCTTTATTTTCTATTTATTATTCTACACACTTATATTTTATATACTTCTATGGTCATATTCAAGCCTTTGTTTTCTAATTTGTACTTATTAATATATCTCAGCATACTGATTTCTGTCTTTTTTTTATTAACTTACATACCAAACATTTTTTGTGTATTTGTCCACTTCTTTGTAATATCTTTAAACCTAATTCAAACATTTTTTTAAAAAAAAATATTTTCTTTTTATTATGTAAGACATATATTAAATTATTTAATTGAAGATTAAAGATTTGTTAATTTTGGTCCAGTCCGCACCCTGGCCACTCCCTGTCTACACTCTGTAAAGAGTTATAGATATCTATGACCCATATTTATAGTGTTAACACAGGTGATGGTGATTAACCTAATCTCCATGTGGAACAGTGGAAAATGAATTCTGTCAGGACTGACCTAAAACTGGTACAATACTGCCACCCACAGGGTGAAAAGGACATCGTACTTCGATGCAGCCAACCTAAAGGGCATATACTATGAGATGGAAGAGGTATGACATTCAGTTTACATTCAGTGGTAAGCTAACAATATCATATTCAGTCAGCAAGTCATAGAACACGTGCACAAAGCCAACCAATGACAAAACAGTGTTAATTAACTACATTGTGTAAACTAAACACAAAGCTCATTACCTAAAAACTCTGATGTTTTGGTCACTTTTGCATTTTGTCAGTTCTCTCACCATAGAGGTAGCATGGTGAAAGAAGCCTCAAGAACTACCTACTAGTCAAGTCTGCACTTGGGAAGGGTTCCCAGTCTATGGAAGATATCTTGCCTGGTTCCTGTAATGAAGAAAGTGCGAGAAAATAAAGGCACTTAGCAAGACCTTTTCTCTGTTCTCATCATTTCTGGCTGATGTTTTGGTCAGTTTTGCATTTTGTCAGTTCTCTCACCATAGAGATAGCATGGTGAGAGAAGCCTCAAGTACTACCTTTTAGTCAAGTCTGCACTTGGGAAGGATTTACGTTTACATTTAGTCATTTAACAGACGCTTTTATCCAAAGCGACTTAAAAATGAGAGAACAACACAAGTCAGTATTATTAGGAAGAACCAGCTACACTGTAGCACCCTCAACCTTGCGCATTACTCGGCTTTTTTTTTATTATTATTTTTCCAGCAAATGTCTGTGGAAGAGATGGGTTTTGAGAAGTTTCTTGAAAATGTGAGTCAGCCTCACGGATGTTGTTGGGAAGGTCGTTCCACCATTTAGCAGTGCTGAATGAAATGGAGTGAGAATTGGCACCTCAGTGAGTTGCAGTCACCAGGTGACATTCATCACAAGAGCAAAGAGAACGAGTTGGAGTGTATTTAGTAAAGATTGACTGAAGGTAAGTGGGAGCAGAACCAGTGACTGTCCTGTAGGCCAGAGTCAGTACCTTGTACTGAATGCGAGCAGCTACAGGAAGCCAATGGAGTAATGGAGCCAATGGAGTAATGGAGTGACATGAGTTTGCAGATATGAAGACTATAAATTTAAGTGTAAGTTTATTTTCACAGCAAGAAATAGAATATCAAAAAGAAAACCACAATGAAGAAATTATATAAATATGTATTTTGCAGAGAGAAATAAGTACTTGATACGCTACCAAACATTAAGAGTTCTGGCTCCTACAAACCAGTTACATGCTCCTAATCAACTCTTTTTTTACCTGCATTAAATACCGGCGTCTTAAATACAAACTGTAGAATACCTGTATTACCTGTATAATACACACCTGTCCACAGAGAAGCTTATCCTTTCCAACATGGACAAGACTAAAGAGCTATCTAAGGACGTGAGGGATAAGATCAAAGACCTATACACGGCAGGAAGGGGCTACAAAACCATAAGTAAGATGCTGGGTGAGAAGGAGACAACTGTTGCAATAGTAAGAAAGTGGAAGAAATTTAAAATGACTGTCAATCCACATCGATCTGGGGCTCCATGCAAAAACCTCAACTCATAGAGTATTCTTAATCATGAGAAAGGTGGGAGATCAGCCTTAAACTAATAGGGGGTGAGAGGGAGGGGACTTGCAGCTGAGACACAGTCACAAAGAAAACCAGTGGTAAGACATCACACCATAATGGACAATACTGCCGTGTCCGCAAGATGCCCCTGTTTAAGAAAGCACATGTGCAGACGCATCTGAAGTTTGCCAAAGAATAAGTGTGAATGAGAAAAGGTGTTGTGTTCAGATGAGGCAAAAATTAAGCTCTTTGGCATTAACTCAACTCCCCATGTTTGGAGGGATAGAAATGATGACTGACTCAAAGAACACCGTCCCCCACCATCAAGCATGGAGGTGGAAACAAACATGGCGGTGTTTTGGGGTGTTTCTCTGCAAAGGGCAGAGGACTAGTTCACCGTATCAATGGAAGAATGGATGGAGGCATGTACTGTAAAATCCTGAATGGCAACCTACTTTCTTCTGCCGGGACATTAAAAAAAGGGTTGTGGTTTGGTCTTCCAGCAATACAATGACCCAAAATATAAAGCCAAGGCAACAAAGGGGTGGCTCAAAAAGAAGCACATTAAGGTCATGGAGGTGCCTAGTCAGTCTCCAGACATTAACGTCATAGAAAACTTATGGAGGGAGTTGAAGCTCATAGTCGCCAAGTAACAGCCTAAAAGACTTATGAAGATGATCTGCAAAGAGGAGTGGAGCAAAATTCTCTCAAGTGCACAAACCTCATCAACTACAAAAAAACGTCTGACTGCTGTGCTTCCCAACAAGTGTTTTTGCACCAAGTATTAATTTTTGTTTGCTACAGAAATCAAATAATTATTTTTCCTCTGCAATTACATTTATGTTATTAAATGTGATTTTATTTTTGATATTACATATCCCAATTTTAAAATAAACCTACCTTTAAAATTATAGACTGTTTATTTCTTTGCTGGTGGGCAAACTTACAAACTCATCAAGGGATTAAACAATTACTTCCTCCTCTGTAAATTTAAAAAATACAAAATAAACTTCTTATGCTAAAACAGATTTTAAAAGCATATTTCAGTTCTATTTGTTGCACTTAAATGTGGTATAATGGTTCGTTTGCATGTGAAGGCTATGTATAATAAAACAACAGGTTAAATAGAATGTTAAAAAGTTAAAAGATACCAGAGCTTGATGACGTCGCACTTTAGCGATCTGGTCTCCTTTTCCCTCCATCTTTTTTAACAGGGTTTCCATCTCACACTCCAGATCCTGCCTCAAGCGGTCAGATCGACAGGCCTTAATCTGCTTTGCCAGCTCCTGATGCTCACTGTAACACACACACGCACGCACACGCACACACACATTATTCTAGAACTAATAAAATAAGATAAGACTTCTTTTGAGTGTTTTCCCTCAGGGAAATTAATAAACAGTATATGAACAAAAATACGTAATAACCTACACATTACACCATCACATTGGCAACTTTAGTGGACCTGGGATTCGAACCCACAACCTTCTGATTGAGAGTCCAACACCCTAACCACTGAGCTACCACTTCATACTATGTTGGTCCCTGTTTGTGGCTACAGCAACTTTTCTGATGGGATATTTGCAAAGTCAGTCAAAAGAGATCAGGTACGGTCAGACCATCATGTTGGCTTGAAGGGCCTGGGTCAGCAACTTTATTCTTGTCCAACCCAAATATTTTTAATGGGGTTTAGATCAGAGCTCTGTGCGAGGTAGGAAAGTTCTTCATCTCACCATTGACGTTAGTTTGTATACTGTGGCATAATCATGCTGAAACACAAAATCGTCTTTCTTGAAGAATTTTCACAAAGTTAGAAGCCGAGAACAGATGCTTCGATAAACAAATTACAATTTAAGACATTTTGATGAAACTTAAAGTGAACTGTGATTCTAATGAGGGTATAAAAGGAATGAGGAGTGGAGGATTTCTCAGGATTTCTCACCAACATAAACTGGGTTTATTACCAACAACCATTCGTGTGCATTACAAGAGGAACCAGGCTTTTGCAGTTCTGTCCAATAAAAGCACTATGTGAACTGTTGCTCCAGCGTGTGGGCTCGATGGAAAATGATTTTTCTTCAGCAGTGGACTCTTGCACAGTAAGTATGCATAAGTGCCATGGTAGTTAAGTTTATTACTTTATTTTTTTATATCCAGGTCCACTAAGTCAAGGTCTTTCTGGAACTCTCCCAAAATAGTCTTTGGCCCTTGAACAACTTTTCTGATTATTTTTCTGACTTCTCTGGATAGGAATACTGTAAGAGGCACCGGATTGTGGCCGGTTTATTGTGAAATGAGGACCTTTGAAATCTTAAATGGCATGAACAGAGCTCAGACCTCAACCAGTATCAAATATCTTTGGAATGGACCCTCACATATCTTTACAAATTCCCACAAACGTACACAAAATTCTCGTACAAAACTCAGAAGTGTGAAAGCTGTTATAGGGGAAAAACAGCTTGCCGTAGAATGCCATTAAAACTCCTGTAGGATTAATGTGTAGGTGTCCATATAGTGTATACACAGAAAAATGGGCTGAAAATCAATAATACTGGTTTAGTTTCAGTTTTAGAATCATTTGTTAAGATATTATGAAGAAAGTCTTTACTTATGGCAATTTGTCATGACACACTAATGTTTGGAAATTAAAGGGAAGGGGGTCAAAAAAACAAGGCTGATTTTATCTGAAGCAAACAAAGACCCAACAAGCTGTGTGCAAACTGTGAGGAGACATCACTCACAGAATAGTACCAAACTACTCCGACTATGAGTAATTCCAGTCAGCCAAAACAAATGTAATATCATTAATAGGGCGGCACAGTGGCTTAGAGGTTAGCATGTTCGCCTCTCAGCGTTTCCATGTTCTTCCCATGTCTGTATGGGTTTCCCTCGGGTTCTCCGTGTTTAAGCCAGCACATAAGATTTTATACATAAAAATCAAATTAGAGCAAATCTAACTCACTACAACTTATTGCTTTACAGTGTGCGCAGAATTATTAGGCAAGGTGTATGTGAGAGGATTCTGTTTATTGAACAACAACTATGTTCTTAATCATCCCAAAAGACTCAGAAATACTAAAGCTTAATATGATTGGAAGTAGGAGTGGGTTTTTTTTTTTTAATTTGGCTATCTTCAGAGGTTGTTTTCTTCTTTTAGACCTTTACTGGCTAGCCACAATGTGGAGTATTTGGATGCATGTGATGGATCTTTGTCCTGCATGAAACAAATTTTTTTCTTGAACAATACCGACTTCTTCCTGTATCACTGCTTGAAGAAGGTGTCTTCTGTGAGTTGAGCTTCACTCCATCCTCAACCCGAAAAGATCCCACAAGTTTATCTTTGATAATACCAGCCCATACCAGTACCGCACCTCCACCTTGCTGGCGTCTGAGTCGAAGAGTATCTCTCTGCCCTTTACTGATCCAGCCTCAGGCCCATCAAGCGTCACAAATTTAATTAGTCCATAAAACCTTAGAAAAATCAGTCTTAAGATATTCCTTGGCCCAGTCTTGCTGTTTTATTTTATGTTTCTTGTTCAAAGGTGGTCATATTTCAGCCTTCCTTACCTTGGCCATGTCCCTGAGTGCTTTTTGATATTTCAGTAACGCTGTAACTCTGAATTATGGCAAAACTGGTGGCAAATGGCATCTTTGCAGCTTCATGTTTGGTTCTCCTCAATTAATGGGAAGTTATTTCATGCCCTTTTTTGCCCCCCAACACGCTTCTTGCAACCCTGTTGGCCATTTGCCATGAAACGCTTGATTGTTTATGATCACACTTCAAAAGTTTGGCAATTTCAAGACTGCTGCATCCTCCTGCAAGACATCTCACAATTTTTTACTTTTCAGAGTCCGTCAAATCTCTTCTGACCCATTTTGCCAAAGGAAAGGAAGTTGCCTAATAATTGTGCTTACACATTATATAGGGTGTTGATGTTATTAGACCAGACCCCTTCTCATTACAGCAATGCACATAACCTGGTTTAATTAACTGGTGGTTGGCTTTCAAGCCCACACAGCTTGGAGAAGGACAACATGTATAAAAAGTAATTCTGCACACAATGTATACTGACCTTATGATATAAATACAAGCTTTATATCAAGTCCACTTGCAGACAAGAAAATATCATGGGGACTTCAGTGTTCAGCCCTGAATAGCAAATAATTATGTTTATTAATTAGTTTTAGAAGACCAGACAAAGCATGAATCTTCGGTTCATACTATCTCCAATGAAGGTCAAAGTAAAAGTAAGAAACACTGTGGGTTTTTTGTCCATACTGTCCCAGTTGTTTCTTTTAAGGTGCACAACCGCCAGGGGTTATTCATATGATTTCAGCCTTACTAGTCAATGCCATTAAATCACATGCACTGCTTTTTGAACCCTTTATTCCTTAACTAGACATTAAGAGGTATGTCCTCGAACTGCTGGTCTCATAGTGCAAGTAATAATAATTTTACACTCACAAGCTCATGTGTCCAAACTCGTCCTGTAGAGCCAACAGTAGTTCAGAGAGCTCCTCATTACAGGGAGAGGAAGAACTGCTGCTTGACTGATATTCTAAGTTTTCCATACTGCTGGTTGGAGGTGAAGTTTTGAGGACATGTTCGTTACAGAGGAGCCGGTTGTGTTGTTTGAGCAAGTGAAGCACATGCTGAACGTTTGCACGCACGGAGTGACTCGTTCCTGTGGACTGATAAGAGAGGTTCAACATGCAGTGAAACTTGTTTCTGAGTGTAAGCATAAAATAAACTAATCCATACCGTTCCTGCTACAAAAGGAACGTCCCCTAAACTCAGTCTGTAGTGTGGCTGGGTATAAGAATGTCTTTGCTGTTTAGACCTCTAAAAAAGAGAAACATAATAAATCCATGGCGGCGTTACTGTTGGTATGACTTTTTAAAATAAGTAAAGTAAAAACATGTACTTCTATAGAGAGATGTTTAAAATAAATCTTGAAATTCAAAGTTACTTAAAACATATGCACACACACACTGCTCTAAAAAATGAAGGGAACACTTAACAACACAATGCAACTCCTCTGTGAAATCAACACTTATTGTGAATCAACTTTACTTGCTGTTGTGCAAATGGAAAAGACAACAGGTAGAAATGAGAGGCAATTAGAAAGAAAACTCCTATAAAGGAGTGTTTCTGCAGGTGGTGACCACACACCTTTTCTCTGTTCTCATCCTTTCTGGCTGATGTTTTGGT
>JAOUQT010043385.1:0-21364 GCA_025769995.1 Xyliphius kryptos
ATAAAAACTGAAGCAGTAGACTTTGTAAAAATTTATATTTGTATCATTCTCAAAACTTTTGGCCATGACTGTAGTTTATATAATTTTTTGAAATAGTAAGTCACTGGATCTCTAAACAATCTGTATGGCTGTCTTACACTGTTGATGGTGCCCAGCTGCTCAAGAAGGATGAGTCCCCCACTGAGCTTTGCTCCTCTCAAGGTTTTTCTTCCTAAAATAAAAACAACATAAAAGGAAGTTTTTATTGCCACTGTTGCTTCGGCTTTCTCGGGTTTGAGCTCATAACACTGTAATGCTGCTTTGTGACAATGTTATAAAAAGCGATAATAAACTAATTTTCTAGCGTTAATCATACATTTCGAATGATCATATCTTTGATCCAAAAAAATCTGACATTTGTGATTTTTTTTTAACTTTTGAGATTGTTTAATCCGGGGTTTAATCAGAAACCGATCCGTTGTTTCCAGGAGAATTCCACCTTAAATTACTTCCTTAAATTAAATCAGGGAAGCGGCTTCATTAAGCGCCCGACAGCATAAGCAGGTTTCTGAACGCCAGCTCTCAGGCGAATCATGAAGGGAACAGGGCTTCCACCAGCACCAGCTTCCACCAGCCACCCCCAACCACCCCCACCGGACCAGGCTGTGAGGAAGATGGTGACGAAGAGGGGGTTATCTCAGATCAGACAAATTGCAGTGGAGCTGTCCTAGGGGCTTCGTTCACACCCACCGAGCCAATTTAGCATGTGGAAAGCGGCCTAATAGCAAGATACACAATTATACGCTGGACGAGTGCAAACCAAAACACTCATTTCCTCCTGTGTGTGAATGAAAATTGACGGAGTGAAATCTCCATATGCGGACAGAATGAGACGCGGCTGCCTGCGCGGGATCAGCCGGCCGCCGGAACGCACCGTGCTGAGGCCGCGGCTTTACGCAACCTAATTTCACTGAAACCTGACTGAATATTTTAGTTTTATTGGCAGAATGGCTGCCATTTTAAAAACCTTACCAAAGAAGCCCGAGGTGCATCTCGCACCAATCAGACAGACAGAGGGGATCCAGCACTCTGAAGGGGGGCATTTAAATTAGGCTCATTTTCTATTCGCACTGAGACCAGTGACTGTAGGATCTCTAATCAATCAGGATGTTGATCCTGTACACAGACTGATCACTGCTTACAGAGACGTGTGATCAAGCACTTAATCCAGACTCCCAAATCCGCTCCTGTGCGTGCTGGACATCATGAAGTCCTGTTCCACATTTTGTTGATTTTCTAAAATATTGAAACCACCGTCTGCGGGTTATTACTAGTGTCTTTTAACACATCGACCTATTTTTAAAGTAGCAAATTATTTCAAAAGATTTAAAGACAATGTCAAAAATGTGCTCTTCGCCTATAAAATTCAAAAATTATATAATTCGTTAAATTATTAACATGTTGTGGATTTATAAAAATGAAATCAGGTGGAATTTGGATGTCAGTTAATATTTAACCGTATATTATGAACGAAAATTAAGATGAAACAAATTACTCGTTATTTTTGTTTCACGTGATATCAGCTATCGTTTAATTTAGCTGCATGCAGTTTAAAGTGTAATCTGTTCAATATCTCGTACGAAAAAAAGATTGCAATTGGTCTGCAAAAATACATTTTACTGTTTTTATAATGTTGTGTGTTTGCTGCGTTATTAATTGTTCAATAATACTAGTTTTAAATAACTAAACAGTTTTGTTAATTCCGGTTATTCATTCATTCATTATCCTACGCTTAATCCTCTACGACGAGGGTCGCGGAGCAAGGGGGAGAACCCATCCGTACCCATCCAGGGGAGAACGTTTCGGGCACCCAGGACAGGACGCCAGTCTATGGCTGGGCATAATTCAGGCTATTTATTAAATACAAATGCCACCTAATAATCGGTCTATTAAAACGTTTAAAGTCAGTATAGACTTACATCATAATCCTCATAAAGTTTCTATTTACAAACCTAATTATTTTTAATTAATTACTTTATTTTTGATTGACGTCTATTATTTGTGAATGCGTTATCTTCACATATATTGCCCTCTAGTGGTACAAAGGCCGCACTTCACTTTATTATCCCTCAGTGGCCGTAGAGCGTCTATGGATTTAATCAGGGTGGCAGCTCGATCAGCAGCATGAGGATCCAAATGAATGCAGAACCTGATTAGGATGAAGCGGTACCGAAATGTACCTGACCGGGACTTGGGGTGGTTCCTGTAGAGAACTGCTTTTGTGCTTTTTTATCTTTGATTTTTTACCAATTAAGATAACCAAACATCAAAGATTTCAAATTGAACTACTGTGGCAGTGAACTCTTAGCAACACTGCTGTACCTCAGTGCGAGCTCCACATAACGCTTTTATCGTGCTTACATGTACTTATTTTAAAGTAGGCCTTTAATATATATTTCTATATAAAGTGCATACTATATTAATTCCCTGGGGGAAATTATAGCAATTACAGATGCAGATTATTGAATGTTTTAAAAGAAAACATAAAGAGTAAAGATAAAGGTACTACTACTATTAATAAGCGCGTCTTTTAAAAATTTTAAAAATACAGCATTTTTTGTTAATGTGAATCATTTTAAAGTATTAAAAAGAGTAGAATGGCATAGTATGGGTTTATTCGTGTGTTTATGCTTCCTGCCAGAACTATGTAAAAAGCCTGACTAAATCGAGTTCCAGTGCAAAATTAAATTTAATTTTAGTAATTTATCATGCCGATAGATTATTTTACCATCTTCATTGCGCTAATGCAGCTTCACCAGGCCATTAACTAAATTCTCTTATTAATATTTAAGTAACAATTTAATTATGGTTCATTTTTAACAACTCAGTCTTTTCACGAAACCACTGCATACTGATTTTAAAGGTCATTTTCAGAGAATTTTTTATTCAAACTGCAACGAAAACTCATTGTCAGGACGATCCTAAAAACCAAACAAACGGTGGCGTTTACTTCAGCTCACGGCGGCAAACCCGTCCTCTGTTTACATAGATGTGCTTCTATATTTTTGTCAGAGCTTTACATTTAAAGCACCGATCGCTCTCCGGCTCCGGCGCCGCGGCGGCTGACACACTGCGCGCTAAGCAAAGTCGCGCCTCCTCCCGCGCTCCGCCGCTGACACCCGGCTCCGGTTCTACTCTGAAGTCCCCGTTTCCTCCGCCGGATCAGTCTCTCTCCTGACAGCAGCAGCGCTTCCCTCTCTTATTGTCAATTAAAAAAGTGAACTAACTGCATTTGTCAACATATCATTTGATGGCCGGCTGATTTGTCGTCACTGGTTCTTGACGCGCGGCGGTGCGGTGAGAGCGGGAGAAGCCGAGCTCTCTCATTAGAGCGCCACCGTGAGCCGTCATGTCTGACATGATAGTTACCAGGCGGAGCCCCCTGCTTCCGGCCAGGCTGTCAGTCGTGTCCCCGCACTGTGGAAGACTGCAGGGGGCTTTCCTCACATTATACTGAGTATTATCATAATCTAAATATTCTCATATATTTTATTAAACAGATAGCTTTATAACTATATACTCTGATATAAAGTGATAAAGTGAACTGTTTTGCCTTCTGCACTTACACGCAGAGGCGTGTGTTCTCCCATCCGTGCAGTGACACACGCACACACACACACACACACACACACACACACACACACACACACACACACACACAAACACCCCCCCCCACACACATACACAAATTCGTGGGGACCATTAGATCCTTTAGACATTTTTTCATCATAAAAGTTATATGAAAATACACAGTTTTATAAAACAATTATCATTGTCCCAATCCCCTTTATTTTTTCAAATAGCAGTGTGACTGAATGTAATCACTCAGGGCTGAACAACTATAAAAATACAATTCCTTCATATCTGGAGAATCAGATAACATTGAACAAACTGTATAAAATACCATAAATTTCAGAAATTTGAATTTAAGGTCAAGCAACTGTCAAGTTCATGTTGTCATTAACTTAAAAAAAATCAGTAGTTGAGTCAGATGCATCTGACACAATGAGAAATAATCAAAAACCTCTCCTCTGCCCCCTAGCTTTTTCTCAAAATTTGTCGTCAATTCTCAGAGGCACAGAGGCAAACAGATATTATTAGAATGGTGCTGTCAGTAGAAGGCTGAATAAAATAAAGAAATGAAAATATGCAAGTTCATCACTGTGGCGACTGTATTATCATAGCAGTTAGTGGGTACTGTGTAGTGTGTGCACCTTGAGTTCATCCCTGCAGGTTTTCAGGTGTTCTGCATCACTTGCACTGCCAGTGTGTTAATAACGAGTTATACGTTTAATCTAGAGTCTGAAGTGGCTACAACATCCTTGGTGACAAGGATTTTTTTTCTGTGATCCTGCAGAGGTGCTTCCTGAGTGTTGGTGGCAGTTTGTGAATTAGGTGGACGCTGATGGTGAACTTGCTGCGATTTGGTAAGACCTTGTGGTTTTTGTTCTTTTTTTTGCAAAAAAAAATAAATTCTAGAGCAGTTCTTTGCAGTGAACAGTATTGATGAGGTGGCAAGGAAGTGAGCCATCCTCATCAGTGCAGTGGGACCACAGGCATGCATCTTAATGTGGACCCTACTCTGTCCAGTAAAACTAAGCACCAAAACATACAGTGAACTGGTGACTCTATTGAAAGAGCACTTTTGCCTAAAGCCCAGTAAAATAGTGAAGCAATATAAATTTGATTCATGTTTGCGACAGCCAGATGAAACTGTAATGGCTCTTAGCGGAAATCTGTAATTATGGAAACACATTGGATCAGATGCTGAGAGATCCACTGGTGTGTGAAGTAAACGAAAATCGCATTCAACATAGGTTGTTGGCAGAAACGAACCTCACATTTGAAAAGATGTTCCAATTGGCCTTAGCCATGGAAATGGCCTGTAAGAACGTAGCTGCAAGCTAAAGCGGTGTCCAGCACCTGTCAAAACGTTCAAAAGGCTGACTTTGTAAGAGCTTAAAACGAAAGAAAAGCAAACCAAAAGCCCACACCGTGAGCAAAGAGAGTGTTACTGATGCTGTGGAACAAAGCATTTCCAGTGAAAATTTAAACAAGCCAAGTGCCATGTATGCAGAAAAGATGGGACTCATTGCAAAAGCTTGTCATAATGAAAAACTTGAGGGTGGTCGTGCACATGAGAATAAACCGGGAGACAGGGAGTATGTCAATATCGCTCCCATAATTTACAGTATATGGAGGATGAGCAATATGAGGAGGCGTTCACTTTAGCGTGCTTAAATGCTACACACATAAACAAAGATAAACCTTTCGAGGTTGACTTGAAAGTATACTATACTGGGTGCAGTGTGAGTATCATGAGCGAAAACAAGTACAAAGAGACATGGAAAAGGAAAAACACACAAAGAGAAATAAAAACCTGAATTAAAGCAAACGGACATCACACTGTCATATACAGGAGAAAAAAATAAATGTGGTATGCACAGGTCAGTGTAAAATGTGAACAGCAGAAGAAAGCCCTGCAGCTGGTAGTAGTGACAGGTAAAGAACCCAGTTTGTTGGAAAAAGGATGGTAAGAGGAAATCAAGCTATATTGGGGTGGAATTAAACACTTGAAAAACGAAAAAAGATCATTAGATAAAATACTGGACGAACATGCTGAGGTTTTCAAATGTGAAATGGGTATGTTTAAGGGCCCAAAAAGCAAAACACTTTAGTGTACCAGTAGATGCCAGTCCAAAATTCTATCGTCCACACTTTGTTCCGTTTCCTATGCGGCAGAAGGTGTAAGATGAACTGCAAAGGCTCTAAAAGGACGGCATAATTTCCCCGGTTAAATATTCAGATTGGGCTGCACCCATTGTGCCAGATGGCTCTGATCTGTGCAGACTATAAGCTCACGGTCAACGCTGTTTCAACTCTCAAAAAATACCCAATACCCCGGTTAGATCTCTTTACTGCTTAACGGGCTGGAGACAGTTCTCCACTTTGGATTTAAGCCATGCTTATCAACAGATAGTAATGGATGACAATTCAAAGAAGTACATTACTGTAAATATCCATAATAATCATCCGTCTTCCAATGGGTTGGAGGAGAGAGCGGTCCGGACACTCAATGAGGGGATGAAAAAGATGAAGGGTGACAGTCTGGAAACAAAAAAAATCCAGATTTCTGTTCCGCTACATAATTACTTTGCAGACAACGACAAAATTACCACCGGTCGAGATGCTGATGGGACGATGTATATAAACGGAACTACAGCTATGGACGTATGTGGATAGCTGCCATGATCGAAAGCTGCACTGAACCAGTGCCCTATACTGTAAGGACTGGAAATGGGCAGTCCGTGCACAGGCATATTCAAGTACGTCAGGTGGTGGATTCTAAAGTTCCTGTTGCCGTATAGGACATGACAGGCAGCATAGCTAAGGATCCTGTCCTGTGGCCAGTGAAAAATTTAAAATAATCGGTGGAAACAAAAGAAAGGTCAGGGGAGCTGGACAAAGCTTCGGCCAACCGGTGTCCCTCCAAGCAGCCCGGTACAGCTGACACTTTACTGCGACAGTCTGCACGCTCCAGAATGACACCATCGTACTTTGTCAGATAGGAGTGGGATCTCCTTAATAGAGCAAGACTTTCTGGCATCCAGGGGAGAACGTCTCGGGCGCCGGGCAGATACACCCAGGACAGAGCGCCAATCCATCGCTGGGTACCCGGGCTGTTTGGAATCTTTGGACTTTGAACATGTCTGCCTTAACCACAAACCTATGACTACCCTTTTAAGAAGAATATTTAAACACTTAAAAAAGTTTAATGTGAATAATTTCTCAAATACTATATGCTATAAAACCTCTATATGTTGAATTAAACTCTACACAGTAGCCCACATGTCTAAGGTTTTACCTCGGGATGTCTATCAGTTTCTATGTGGATGTGATGATCAGGTGTTATTGTTGCCTGTAGGTGGTCCACACCATCATCACAGGGAGTGTTATTAAGAATTAACGGCATCTGTATTTAGTATCCTATGTGTTTAGAACAGGCTCTGGCACAGGGCAGAGGAAGTGTGATTGTGTGGAGGTTGGGGAATCGGGGATGATCAGGGTGTAAATGAATGAAGATTTTCTGCACACAATGGCAGATTTTTTGGCTGAATCACCACTTATTTTAATGTTTGAGCTCATTGTGTGTCAGCATCACCTTTTAATGTGTGCATGATTTATTGTGATGCCTAAATTAAATGCTACATCAACAAGCGGCACCTCAGTTGTTATTGCTGATGCCTGAAAACGTGCACGACTCCTCCTGTTCCCCCTCTGTTAAAATGAATAAAACAATATTCATTTACATACAGTCATTAAATAAAAAATAAAAACGTTGTACAGCTTTTACAGGCAAATATAAGACTTATAACTGGTATAGACATTCATATTTACAATCGGGATCCCAACCTATAGGGCTGCAAAGAGGAACCATCACAGAATGGGATGTTATAAAAGTTCCTCTAAGTGTAATGTGTAATGGTGCCAATAAATCATACACATATTGTGATGTGGGACAGTGGGTAACCATGTCATACACACACACATACACGTCATTATTATTATTATTCACTCGTTATCTTCCGCTAAATTCTGTACTAGTGTCGCAATGGAGTTCCCCATACCCATCCAGTGGAGAAAATCTCGGGCGCTGAGCAGATACACCCAGGAAATTGCGCCAACCTATCACTGGGCACACACACTCACACACACAGACTATAGGGGCAATTCAATGCATCCAATTTACATTGAATCGCATGTTTTTGGACTGTGGGAGGAAACCGGAGAACCTGGAGGAAATCCATGCAGACACGGGGAGAACTCCACCCAGATTAGGATTCAAACCGGGAATCTCCAGCACTGAAAGGCAAACGTGCTAACCACTAAGCCACCATGCCACCCATTATTATTGTTTTATAGTTATAAAGAGTAATTTGTATAACCTGCCTGTTGTGTGTATACGAATTGAAATATTTTTTATGCCAATAAAGCTTGAACGGGCAGTCTTTAGGACCCAGGAGATCGGTGACAAAAGGACACTAAGCTAATGGGCGTGGTTTCAGGTGTAAACAGGTAACGATGCGCAACTACGATGAGATAGTTTAAAGTCCATTAAAGTTTAAAAATCTTTTCAGAGAGAACTGAGGAGTTTATTAAATGTTTTTATGACGCTTTTAAATGAAAGCTTTTAATGACGCAGTCACACAGCTGGCGTTTAAATGAACTACGGACGACGAGTCTAAACTTTACTTTTATAAACTTTATGAACTCGAATTTAAATCTATTTTGTGTTTTAATGAGCCGTTTGAAAATATAAAAAGCTTAACCAACCTTTTAGGCTACATAAAATAATAATATAATAGTGGGTTTTTATTCTGTGCTGTAACTAAACATGGCGTCTGCGCCTTCAGGTAACATTTTTATTAATTTAAAGTTACTGAACACATGCACTCTTACATTACAGCGTTATTTATATTCAAAGGTATACTAGAAATAAAACATTTATTCATGCAGCGTAAGGGTGTCTGAGCCTTGGGAATGTGCTTAGGTCAGCTCAGTGTGTACAGGAGGAGAAAAGGAGGATGTTTGTTTTTAACTCCTTAAAAAATAATTAGTGATGAGTTTATAAAATAATGACATCCCCTTATTTTTGCCTCTTTGTGATGTTTAATTTAAGTCTGCAATTTTTTTAAGTACTGCTCATGCTGTAAAGTTCAACACTGATGATATTGTCATGTGGAACAGCTGTACTATTACTGTGGTTTGATTGTTATATTTTGTAATGTGGAAATTGTGCAGCTTGTTGATCTCGTAAAGATTCATCAAGTAATCAAACTGAGAAAAAAATTTGAAAAACTGTTTTTAAGTGTATTTTTTAATGAAACATTCACAAACTGACAGATTAACAGCAGTACAATAAAGTGTAACAGTGTAAAAAAACAAACAAACAAAAAAAATGTATAAATGAAGCAACTGTACAATAAACGAGAATAAAAGCATTATAGTACAAATATACAACCACTCATTATGACCGAGGACTTTTCCTCTGGTTCAGTCCAGTGAGAGTGTTTTAAGATCCAGTGTCTGATTATTGTCAACCAATCCAGTGAAAATAACAGAGAACCAGGAAGAGGTTTCTGTGCAGTAGGACTTTAATCCAGTGTTTACAGCAACAATCATGCTCACAGATAATTTTAACTGTCCAGACTGTTATGTACAGACTTCATTTTAGCATCCCCCTAATTTAATCTCGCACTTTATTGAATCCTGATAGATTACGATTGGTTACAAGAAACTCCTTTGGAATTGGTCACGTCCACCTTAAACCTGTTCTACTCCATTTAAGTGATAAACAGCAAAAAGAAAGAAAAAAAAACAGATTCTAAAGCAGTATTTAAATAAATTAATAAATTAAAGGTTAACATGAGAAAAATGTTTTATGTATGAACAAGTCAAGGTTTTTCACTCAAAGGTGCATTTACACTAGGTCCCCTCTTTGGGTAAATCATCATTATCTTACAAGGATTTCTCTCGTTCTAAGAAGAAACAAGCAAACAGTGAGAAACCGATCATAATACATGTAAGAATTAATAAACAGAACCATGTGACTGCAGATGTTATGACATCATAATGCACTATTACCACTGAAGAGGTGAACCAGATACAGAGACAGAAGTAAAATAACCTTAGGACCCATTGACATATTTGTTGATTTTTCTAATTACAATGTTTCAATTGAAACATCTGCTGCAGCTGGATTTGATAGTAACCACAGTTTATATTGTTAACTGTTTAAACTGAAGATCATAATTATAAGTAAAATGATAAAAACAGAGGTAAATGGACTAAAAGAACTTGTGTCGAAAAAACAACATTGCCATAGAAACTGTTGGTCTAATGAGTTGTGTAAATGTTAACATAAAAAACTACTGGTCAGTAGTTCTTTATGCGTTCCTGAAGTTTCTGGAATTGTTTGGTCCTAAAATATCTGTACCTTATGCCTCTTATTTAAAAAAAAAAGTCATATTTCCCATCACTGACCAATAGAAAGGGATAAAAATATAACCTTACTGATCACATGTTACATGTTTTGATGTAAATACAGTGAAAATTGAAGGTTGATATGTAAACGTTTTTTTTTTCTGCTACACAGTTTAAAGTCTCCCATTCTTTTTTTTTTTCCTTGCAGGACTATTATTTAGCCACCCTACCTGCAATGGCACGAGGAGGATCACAGTGAAGCTCAGAGTTCAAACCAAGTGCACAGTAACTACATTCAGATTCATCTGCAAGGCAAACCTCTAAATCAGACGTTCTTCAGGAGGCACCTTGAGAACACTGCCCATCTCCATCCGAGCACCCGCCACTTCCTGCTGGCTCGGGCTGTAAGTGCCTTCACACTGACGTTTTCGGCGTGCCGTCAGCACCATGCACACCATTCCCACCACAGCCAGCAAAGCACCAAAACACATTAGCGGAATCGCCACCACCAACCAGGGCACACTCTGCTGCTGCTGCCTCTACAGGATGGACGAGAGAACAACATGAAGTAAAGTATTTTTTCAACTAACTTTTATTAATTTTATTCAAGTTGTTCATGCAACTCATAAAGGGTCCTGAAGTCCTAGTGCTCACAGGATTAATACTGGGGTAAGGGTGAAAAGAAAAGTTCACATTGTGTTTGTTTAGAGCGCAGTGTGATGAAAGATCTGTGATATGCGTAAGACAGCGGTAACTGGTAGGGTGTTTTCTTTATTATTTAAGGTCCTTCTGTTCAGATTATTGGACTTTAGATTTTATGCTAATTTGTCTGTTAAATTTATTATATGTCAATCATTGTTTTTAAGATAAAAATGCTAGATCACTGTGGTAACCTCATTTGAGACATGTTAAAGTGTTTATAGGTGTGCACAAGAAATTCGTACCACAAAAAATCTGTAGCGACCTCTAAAATTTGATAAAAGCACATTTAAACATGATGAAAATTATCTTTTGTTTTTGCTCATATATTTTAACTTAATGTGTTTAGGGACAAACATTTTGGATTGTTTATTATTATTCATTGTCATGACTTTGTTAAGTTTATGTTTTTATTACTTAAGTGAGGTGTATGATCTTGGACCATTAGAGGATGCATTGTGACTTAAAGAGTGTTTGTCTGTAAGGTGAAATTTAAACTCACAGTGGTCTCACAGCTCTCTCCGCTGAAGCCTGGTAAACATTTACACAGATAATGATTCTGCTGATCCATGCAGGTGCCTCCATTCAGACATGGGTTTGACTCACATTCATTTATGTTCATCTCACATCTATAGGGTTGAGGAACAACAGTAATGAATAAGAAAAAGCAAGTGTGTAAAACTCAGATAAAGACAGAAAGTGAATGAATGACTGAAAGTTGGAAAGGAAAGTAAATGACAGAAATGAGAAACAAAGCTAAAAACATTCAGTAAGCTTTTTCATGATTTCATGTTTTTAATCTGTGGACACTACACCATCATAACCCTGTATAGAATGTTATGTTTCCATAAATCTGCCCTCTTCTTTTGCTGCATTCATGTTATTGGGGGTGTTTGTTGAAATGTGCCGGAGCTAAAATTATTCCTAAAGAGCTAAATTGTTCTTAGGTCAGGGTACCAAATCCTGCACACAAAACCAAATAAACCTGTGCGTCGTGACACAGCTGTATTAGGGATGCATAGATGCTGGAACTGGGCAGGGTCTTCCCAAAACTATTGTCCAAAACACTTTATTGTTTTGCAGGTCTTTAAATGGAATTAAAATGAATGTATTTTCTTTATTAAAAATAAAAAACTTTAAGTTCCCCTAAGAGATTTATAAAGGATTCTGATTTTGATTCTGATTATAGTATCCACTCACCTGTCCCCGGTGTATCCCTGCACACAGGTGCAGTTAGCCCCCCAAACTCCATCTATACACTTTCCTCCATTGGCACAGTGCACATCTGTTCCACACTGCAGTGGAGGGAAACTCCATCTAAACACAGAGGCACCACATTATTACAATCAATATTAAAGAAAAGAGGAAACCCGAGGGGATGTGATGTCACACTCACTGGCACAGAGGACCGCTGTATCCTGGTGGGCACACGCAAGTGTATCCACCAACCCTGTTTACACAGGAGCCTCTGTTCTGGCAGGGCGACTCCTGGCACTCATCCACATCCTCATCACAGCGCTTGCCCGTGTAGCCCCGGGCACATTGGCACTGGTATTCCCCCGGCAGGTTCCTACATTTCCCGTGAACGCAAGGCCCGGAGACACACTCGTCTATGTCGTCCTGGCAGATTTCTCCCTCCCACCCTGGGGGGCAGTCGCAGCTGTAGGTATTGAACAGATCCTGGCACGAGCCGTTGTTCAAGCAGGGCTGCAACTGACACACGGGGGCACCTCTACACCCAAACTGTGGTTCCCTCGTGCCCCCGACGCGGGCAAATTTAGAAAACTGAGGTACTTCTTCCTGCACACCTGAGTTCAGAGGCAGATACACCCCCCCGATCCTCACTTCGCCAAGGCACCCGGTGAAGTTCTCCGCCAGCCAGACGACAGAGTGGTTAAAAAAGTCCAGGTTGGCATCGAATACTTGATTAATGCTGGCCACTTGCCCGTCCACAACAATCTGCCAAGGTGCCGTGGAATGGCTTGGATATGCCTTGCTGAGCTCCACACGGTGCCATGCCCCATCTGAGACCTTAACCCTGCTGGTGAAGGCCAACAGCTCCGGGCTGCTGCTGGTGTGGATTTTAATGAAAACCAAGGAGTTCAGAAGCCCTATGCAGAAGAACTCTGAACCTTTGGCGGTACGCAGCAGTGTAGCACTCTTAGCGCGAGTTCGCAAGTTTATAGACACTGAACTCACAGATGAGGACAAAGAACCGATGGCACTGTATTCCAAAGCGTTGTTCTCAAATGTAGCATTAGTTAAACCTACAGACAGAGAATAAAAAAACCTTATAATACAAAACAACAATTCCCTTAAAGCCCTTAAATCAGGTGTGCCCACACTTTTCTGGCATAAGATTTACTTTTTTCAGTGGACAGGCCATCTTTATGTACCAGGATTCATCTCTTTTTTTAAAAGCTTTAACTAGCTTTAACTAAAACCCACTTTTATTCTGATTATCTTCACTGAACTGTGTCAGCCACCTAGCATTTGAATAGTAGCGGCTGATGCCAATTATCTGGATGCCAATAATCTGATCCAAAAATGCTGTCGAATATGTGGCACATTTTCTTATGTTTGGATACTTTTTTTAACCAAAAACTGCCCATCAGAAGGCCTTGAATTAATTTTTACTGTCAGTTTGCAGGACAAAAAAAATGGTCTTTCAAAGCAAATCTGACATCTGCATGTAGACAGAGATTTGAATCCTTTCCTTTAGCTTCTTCCATGTACGAACAGTTACAGAACACTTAGGGCATGTTTAAAATTTTAGAGCACATTTTAAAATGTGGCATGTATGTATGTGTGTTGCGTGCATGTATTAGTGCTTCTGATATTGTGCTGTAATAAAAGCACTGATAAGAGCAGTTAACCCAGACACTGACCTGTCCCCTGCGTCCTTTATTTCTTGAACACTTGGAGGAAAATAAGTATTTAAATGCCCTGTAACTTTGCAGTTCTCCCACTTTGAAATCATGGTGGGGTCTGAAACAAATGTTTCCTGTAGTTTTTTACCAGCTTTGCACATACTGCAGCAGGGATTTTGGCCCATTCCTCCAGACAGATCTTCTCTAGATCAGAGTTTAAGCTCCCTTAGATGCTTTTCTATAGGGTTTAGGTCTGGAGACTGGCTAGGCCACTCTAGAACCTTGATATGCTTCTTACGGAGCCACTCCTTGGTTATCCTGGCTGTGCTTTGGGTCATTGTAATGTTGGAAGACCCAGCCATGACCCAGCTTCAGTGCTTCAATTGAGGGAAGGAGGTTGTTCCCCAAAATCTCGCATTACATGGCCCCGGTCATCCTCTTCTCAATACAGTGCACTTGTCCTGTCAGTTGTGCAGAAAATCACCCCCACAGCATGATGCTTCCACCCCCGTAGCTCTTTCCAGCCCTGTAGAGGTCAACAATTTTGTCCCTGGTGTCTTTGGACAGCTCTTTGGTCTCGGCCATGTTAGCAGTTTAGTAGAGTCTTTTTAATTGTGTGGGGTGGACAGGTGTCTTGATGCAGCTAAAGACCTCAAACAGGCTTCTAATTTAGAATAATAAGTGGAGTGGAGGTGGATTTTTTAGAGGCTGACTAACAGGTCTTTACGGCCAGGATTTTTGCTTATTGGCAGGAGTTCAAGTACTTCTTTGCAACAGTAACACGCAAATAAATTATTTAAAAATTCATACATTGTGATTTCCAAAATTTCTTTTCAGATTATGACTCACAGTGGACATGCACCTAAAATGAAGATTTCAGACACCTACATGATTTCCACTACAAGAAGTTGGAGAACTTGCAAAGTTGCAGGGTGTTCAAATACTTATTTTCCTTATTGTACCAATGTGCACATTTGTATTGGTCCTGAAGCAGAAAGTTGTAGTTACTGTATCTTATCCCTGGATCATATCTCCTTCAGACTTTTAAAGATCCCAAACATGAAGGTTACAGGAAATTAAGATAAAGAGAGGAGGAACTCACACTCATATCCATCTGGCAGGTTCACACACTGACTGCCCCTCATACAGGGGTCACTCACACACCACAATCGAGTGTTGCACGTCTTCCCTGTATAGTTCATTGGGCAGGAACAATTAAAATCATTCCATCTTATTTCACACTTTCCTCCATTTAGACATGGATTGTCCTGCAGAGGTCAGAGTGGAGAGTTACAAACACTATGGAACTGCAACTGAATCAAACCCCCGAATAAGAGGTGTGTCTATATATCATTCTTTATAAAGTGTATCTCTTCGTTAAACAATATTATTCATAATTAGCAGCTCATTAAAACTGAGACACTGCCGGATCAAGTCATAGACCTGAGTACCGTTCTGGTGCTCGTACCTTACACATCTGGTCAGTAATGCAGTTCTCCAGAACATTGTGAAATGAAGCTGCTGTGCTGACACTTGTCAGTTCAGATTTCCAGAGCTCCTTGTTTATGTAAAGCAGAGTTTCAGCAAGACGCACATCCTGCAGACACCCTTTAAAGTGTCCTCCCCATTGCAGGGTGTCTTCTGTTTCAGGAAGGCCACCTACATACGCCGTGTCTCCTGCTTCCACTTCTACTTCAGTAACAGCAATAAGAGTCTCTGTATCGTTAAAGGACACAGATCCTTTGTGGACATCAATGGAAATTAGGAGCCTTTGTCCATCTGTCACAAACACCGAACTCCCATTGACCAGTGAGTGCACTGCAACGTTTAAAGCGCCCTTCTTCAGGAATATAGTAAAGTAAGCCTGCCGTCCTCGTTTCAGCTGTAACACCAGGCCGTCGCGCTTCAGAGATCTCAGAAAGAAGGACACGCTGAAGTTTCCATCATAGCTCCGAGTTATAGGAAAAGCAGCAAAGCTCCGACTGTTCTCATGACCGAATGTCCATAATGTGTGTTCTGAGAACAGAAGTGTTTTAAACAATTTATTAGTTAATGTAAAGATTTAGCATCACAAAAACATAAATGGTTTTAACCAAATTCTTTTATATAATTCAAAGTATAGTTTGACTTTAAATTACATACTGTTACTTATTAACACATTAAAATACTGTGAAAAAACCTTCCATGCCCTTATAAATGTTGTGAAATTTATAACTGAACTTAAATAATTTAATACATATCTGTACATATCGCTTTCTTACAATTGATTGTTCGTTCACTATCGCCATCTAACACAACAACTCTGATGGATTGGGATCTTTGTGAGTACCCACAATGCTTAAACTTTGCTTCATCATTCCTTGTTGTTTCTTTGGAATACCTACTGAATTATGTAAGAAAGCAACTGCGTGGACACCGTAGTCATAACTCACACTATATTTATTCTACATGTTCATTTGAGATTTTTAATTGCCCCAATCTCCACTCTATAAAATTATGTTCATCTTAAATTCATAAACTCCAAAGCCATCACTTGCATTATAACCCACCTAGTTATCAAGATCTCTACTGTAATTTTCTAGTGTGTGTGTAAATATATGTATATATAATGGTGGTTTATGCAATTGCTTGGCAATTGAAAGGCGCCGTCAAATAAAATGTATTATTATTTTTATTATTAATTGCTTTTGATGTCTGTAATGATCTCAGTATATTAGGCAACATGTTATCAGGGTCTGTGTCTTACCATGCTGACAGATGTTCCCATAAAAAGGTCTGCTGCAGTCACATCTGTACTCTGTCCAGAGGTCCACACAGTTGCCCTGTTGTGAGCAAGATGCCGGTTTGCACCAGTCAGGCTTTTCACAGCCCAGTTGGACATTTGAAGTCAGTTCCTTAAAAAAATCCTGAGGCGTAATGGCGTTTAAATCAATGAACACGTCCTCCATACAGCCTATGAATCCAGTCCGGGACTTTGTTTTGTTGAGGTATTCAGGAAAAGGAACTCCACCAAAATATGTTCTACTCATATTATGATGTGAAAATAAGATGAGCTCATTGTGACCTCCATCCTCAATGTTAGCGTACTTATCCAAAACCATGACCAGCTTTGTGTCCAGTGATACCTTCACATCGTGCCACTGGCCATCATTCAAATGACCTTCAAACTGAACCTTCATCACTGATCTTCCTGATTCTGCCACCACAAAAAGTCCTCCGTCTTTTAACTCCATCATGAGGAAACATTCAATGTCTCCCCTAAAAAAGAGCACTCCATCTGGTAATGTGGTCCTGAACCTTATATTAAACGACATTAATTCGTAAAGAGGAGCATCTACCACCACAAAGTCTGCTTTCAAGAAGGAGAAGGTGGTGGAGATGGTGCAATTTTTACTGTAAAAGCCTGGAGGACAGTAGCAGTTGTACGTGTGTCTGTTGTCTTGCAGAAGAGGTTTACATGTGCCTCCATTTTGGCAGGGATTATGAATGCAGGCAGTCAAAGGAATATCACAGTTTTGCCCACCCCACGGCAGCTGGTCCGTTGATGGGTCAGGGCAGTGGCATACATAATCATTAATGTCATCCTGGCATGAAGCACCGTTCTGACAGGGCGCACTTTCACACTCATCAATATTCACCTCGCATAAGATACCTATGGCAAAAACATTACAAAAACAAAAGTCATGTTTAGCAGTCCAGTGATTACAGCTTGTACCTAACATGGTCCTGGCTTCAATGATAAGTCAGGTCTAACTTTATTTTTGTGAAGAACCTTAATATTCAAAAGTTATCATGACCATATTTTATCATATATCCTAAAATTAAATTAATTTGGAAATGAAAAGACGCCAGAACTCTGTCTTTAGTTCCCCATGTGACGAGACTTCGTCTGAGGGACGTAACTCTTTATTTACATTTTCTAAAAGTGGACTTCCTGAATGACAGATACAGAAACATTACCTGTCAGGAGATGCAGCCCACAGCAAATCAGTACCACCCTCAGTCTCCTCATTGTGATGAAGACGTTACCATCAACAGCAACACACTGACAGATGGCCATCCAACATCTCACTCGCTTCTTGTTTTACAATGTGTCTTTCTCTTACGTCTTCTCATGAATTGCAGTGACACACATCCCTCTGCCTCCCCCATCAAATCTCCACCCTCCAGCCTCCGTACCAGGAGGACAGAACTGATTACAGCATGAGTTCATTACCACTCCTCCATATCTATGCTGGCCAAGTGAAATTCATCACGCCTCCCTTCCCTTCCTCTGCTCTCCAGCCGTCTCATCTCAATGCTCACAGAAGGAATGCAATTCCTCCCAAACCAGGACGAGAGATGGGATGTGTGGTGGAAATGAGGACCAGCAACAAATATGTAACTCATGACTGAGAAGAACCAATGCACTCAGCAATGAAACAGCCAATTTTTGTTTCTTTGTGAAACCAAAAGGGTGGGAACTAAAGCTTAAATGAGGTTTCTCAGTAAAAGAGAAACGCATCTGCTTTATAACTGACCTCTGTTCAGGCCTATCCCATAAACTAACCTCTTCCTTGATCTCAGCAGTTTGTCTGACATTTAGTCAACCTCAAATACCAACCTCCAGATCCTCTGTCACTGGATGTTCCTCTTATATATGCTTTTAAGCTTATTGAAAAATGATTTTTAAAGACTCACCCGTGAAGCCCAATGGACAAAAACACTGGTATCCGTTGATTAGATCCTCACAACGTCCTCCATTTTGGCACGGCATAGATTCACACTCATCTACATTAACCGAGCAGTTATCGCCTGTAAATCCAACACAGTACAACCATTTGTATTAATCTGTATGTCTTTTTAACAGACACAGTCTGTGGTATTAGAACACATTTAGATTGTTTATGGTCTGGTTGTAAAATCACCTGTGAAACCTGGTAAACACTGGCACAGGAATCCAGCAGCGTGCTCATAGATGAAGTCTGCGTCCAGCTGAGCCAGCACACCATACAAATTCTGATCAGATCTTTGGAAACACTGCCCCCCGTTGTGGCAGGGCTGAGCCTCGCACTCGTCCACATCTACCTCACAGTTTTCACCCTTGTAACCTGCAGCAGCAGAAAGCGTCAGGGTTCAGGGGGTCTTTAAATCAAAAACTTTTCAGATTGACTCAGCACTGAGCCATCTGCAGTTACACTGATAAAACACTAAGCTCATGTCTCCACCTTCCTCTAATGTGTCACCACAGCCAGGAGATCTTCAATATTCAATCTGGTTCAGTTAACATTAGATACTGCTATCGATACAACCTTCCTACATACTCACTGATCCATACATCTCCAATACCTGGTATAGGTTAGTAACTCCACTTCACTTCTCAGTGAAACCCACAAAGGCAAGAGGAGGACTTGCGGATGACCTGCACTCAACCTTCATGGGAATCAAATCCAGGATTTGCGTTAAAACATTTTTAAATTACACCTGCTCACTATTTTCTTTTTATAAGACTAAATCAACGTTAGCAAATAACTTCCCGAGTTCCTTTAGTCGTGTACATACGTTTTTGGTTCAATTTGGAAATTGGTTTAATTAAAATCAATGTAAAACATAAGATACATGCTTATACAATTTCTTTTACAATTTACGACCTCTTGCATAACTGCAATGCACATATTTCTCCACGAGAGGGCGGTGCTGGATAAAATATAATAATCTCTCCCTTTCTGCTCATTTAGAACCAGCAGCTGAACATCGTTTTTCACAGAGTTATTGGGTAAAATATAAAGCTTACAACAGTTTTTAATATTCAAATATAACAATTTAAACAAATAATTTATTCTTGCCCTGCCGAGTGTCCACCTATTACATTATTATCATCTAAATTTCATTGGTGAATGTGATATACAGTAATAAAAAAGGAATTGTAGAACTGACCTGGCCAACACTGACAGCTGTATTGATTAGTTCCTTCCACACAGGTGGAACCATGCTGACATGGGTTCGACTCGCACTCAGGAACATCTTCCTCACAGACTGAACCTGTGAACCCGGTCCCATGGCAGTCGCACACGTACCTGGAATAAAGGCACATTCTGTTGATGAGCAGCAGTTACTGCTACTCCATTCATCCATCTCAGGATGTAGGTTTATTCAATCTAAGAAAAAGTGGCATTAAACCGGTCACCTTCACAGGGCTTTTAGTACTAACTGACTAGCGTGCAGCGCTACAGTGGAGAGCTTGATAACTTTTGAATAAGTGATGGCTTTAAAGTTTTTATATTTAAAATGAACATATTATTATGGAGTAAGATTTGGGGCAATTAAATTTGGAATATATTATGTGTAAAGAATATATTGTGTGTTCTGACTATGGTTGCTTTCTTATGTGAATTTATCAGAAGGTTTTCCAAGAAAACAATAAGAAATGACAAAGCCAAGTTTTAGCTTTGTTGTCGATACGTACTCACAAAGACCCCAATCCTTTTAAGGTGTTGTGTTGGATGTTAATAGCAAACGAACAATCAACCGTAGAAAAGCGAGAACCTGCTAAGTTTCAGCCTTGTAGGTTCTCGGGAAGACCCTAATGTGACCCTGGCAGTTCATTCAATCATGATCTCAAACGAACCATTGAATGTAGGAATGTGAGAGGTACTTCAGCCATGAAAATTTTGCCTTGTAGGTTGTCGGGAAGTGGAAGAATTAGTGATGAGTGAGTCAGTGAGTGCTTTGGTGTTTATAAGTTTAGATATCTGTAGTAATGCCTTTCTTTGCTGTAATGAAGATATCTACCTATTATTATCTGATATTTAGCAGATGGTTTACCAGTTTAAAATAGATGTAGTTACTTGTTGAAGTAGATGCATGTTAGTTATGAATTATGTTTATATCATTTAATTCATTCAAATCCATTTATAATAACATCCTATGAATGCTCTAATGCTCTTCAATTATGCTTTGTTTGATTCTGTGTAAATATTCCTTTTTGCTGAGGCCTAACTGACCTTGGGACGTTTGAGGTGTAGGTGAGGGTTGAGTAACCTTGGGGGATTTCCTGTTGTTTAACTGTAAACACTCATGGTTACATCTCAGCATACTCAGGATCTAGGTTCTGAAGGGCCTCTGGTCTGTTTTTAAGGAGCTGAAATGAGACTGAAGTGTGATGTGAGTCTCGAAGGATCTCTGGAAGCTTTCATCATCACACTTTCTGACACATGCCTCACATGCCAGGAGATTACAGATCCTACCACAGTATGTCAGTGTAGTGGGAAAGTATTTGAACCCCTGATATGATTGCACTGATCCTGGGACTGTGGTTACTGAGCAGGTAACGAACCAGAAACCCCATGCCATTCAAAATTCAGAGATTAACATTTACTGTGTTCTTTGAGTTTAAAATAAGAGCAGATGTATTAACACACACACACACACACACAAGCTTTATGACTTCTGTTATAAGACTGTTATTTTGACTCTTACCCATTCACCATGTCAACACATGAGCCATTATTGAGACACGGCCCAATTGCACACTCGTCGATATCCACCTCGCAGTCTTTGCCAGTAAACCCAGGCACACACTCACAGGTGTACCAGCCCACATGGTCATGACAGGTAGCGTTGTTTTTACAAGGTGCCACCTCACACTCGTCTATCTCAACTTCACAATTGACTCCTGAAACAGAAATAAATAAATAAAAAATGTTTTCTCTTCCAGGCGACACGGTGGCTTAGTGGTTAGCACGTTCGCCTCTCAGCGCTGGGGATTCCCGGTTCAAATCCCTATCTGGGTG
>JAOUQT010043386.1:0-11035 GCA_025769995.1 Xyliphius kryptos
AGCAGCTGAGGAGCCTGTTCTGTTAGGAAAGCTCTGATGTTCCTGATGTTCTACAGAATGAATCTGCAGGAACGGACTGTTTTCGTGACCTGATCTGAAAGTTTAAGATGATTAAAACAAGTTAAAAGTTAACTAAGTTTTAACTAGGTTAAAAAAGAGGTTAAACCTAATTTCATATATAAACTATGCGAGAAACGCCTTCTCTACAACCATGGTGCTCATTTATAGCTATAAAATGAAACATATTTATGGAGCTCCTCAAAACACAGAGCTGAGTCAAACTCTTCTTATTCATCGTTCACCTTTTTTCCTTACTAGTTGGCGGCATACATACCATAATGTTTACATACCAATACCAATTTTAGTTTATTTTGTAACAGCATCAAATCATACTCTAGTCTCAAAGTTGTGTTTAAATTCGAAGTCTATCCATCTTTCTTTCTCTCTCTCTCTCAGACACACACTTACTTCTGGGTTTAATAAGCATGGGACGACAACAGCAAAACACTGATTATCTAAGCCCTCCACTTACAGCTCCATATCTGATAATGAGCTTTATCATCCAGGGTGTAGGAATCTCACACACTGATATTAGCAGTCTAATTATCAGCTTTCTCTGGTTGTGTGTGTGTGTGTGTGTGTGTGTGTGTGTGTGTGTGTGGAACAATACGAGATAATTTTGCAATAAGAAAGAAAGGACCTTGTCCTTCCTTCCAATACTCTGCTACGTTTTTTTTTATTAAAAAAGGTAACTTCTTGACCCAAGTTTAAACCCTGAGAATGGTAAACTGTGTAACTATGGAGACGACCATTTACCGCGGTACAAAATCAGTTGACATCATTGGAATATTTACAGAAGCTTCATATTTCCTTGTCAAGACGTGTACTTTTTGTGAGGCTTAAACAGTGTGTCAAGGATCAGATTAAAAAAAAAGTAAAGCTCTCCGGTGTTGACAAAGTAATAAGTGGTACAGAACCGGATCGGGAGAAAAGCGAGTAATCACTGCGTGGTTTACAGAATGTGACGCAGGTAATACTAATAAAACACACGTCATCGTCGTTTACCATGTCCACCTTTTTATTTTTCATCACTTGATCAGTTCCATTTGTTATATAGATGGACTTTGAAGTTCCACAATTACTGACTGTAGTCCATTTGCTTCTCTACATACAGTAGTTAATATAAACGTATCTGTTAATCAGAAACCCTACAGAGCAGGTATTATTGGGACGACGGATGAGTTTTAGCAGTGTACGGACACTAGTGATGACCAGTTGATCAGACACAGCAATTCCACACGCGTCCAATATGTCGAACTCACAGTGCACATCGATGTGGAACACTCCACTTCATGTTCTATAGAAACTTCCACCTCTTTTTGACGCTTTTTTCCCCCTGCTGTTGATTTGTATTAAGTCATTTTTTTGCAATGAACCCAGTGGTGAGATTTTTATTCGGTCACATGACTATTAGGTCAGAGTTCACAGTGTCTTCAGAATAGAATTGGATATGACACGCAGAAATTCAGAAACAGATACTTCTACATTTATTTAAAGAAAAATGAGTGCGTGGCACAGTTTCTTACAAACATAAGAAAATGTTCCACATATTTCCCAGGATTTTTTTAAATTTTGATCAACTTATGTGAATCAGCCTTCCCCCCTAAATGAAAATAATGAAGTCCAGATATCGACCCACCCTCACTTATGATCCTTTGGAAGCCTGAGTGAGAACTGGCATCAGCAGCGACTGTTCAGACTCCTTCCACCTGGCTGAAAGCATTCAGTGCAAATGATCAGAATTGTGTTTGTCTTTTTTTTCAATGGCTTGCTCTGTATCGCTAATAATATCAACATAATGTGAGTAAAATGGGTTAAAACCTGGATTCACTAAGGTGAATCGTGGTAGATCACAATGAACCGTCTATTGAAAAAGTCGATCTCAAGCCAGAAAAGTGTGGACACACCTGTTATACACGGTCGCCAATCACTACGCCCGCTATATTTAAGAGAGATTTACTTATCCATCAGTAGTCAAGGTCACTTGGAGTCCTCTATATGATGCAATATCATTTTTCCTCTGGTCTCTCTTCATTTCACAAAAAAAGTTCCATGACTTTTGCTGTGCCATCATAACGTTTCAGTTGTGTTGAATTTTCAGACAAAAGTTTTTGAAATATTTTGAACAACTCAAGGTCTAATGATGTTTAAAATTTTGGTTTATTTGAAGGGTCTCCACTATGTTTTCCATGCCCATCCAGGGGAGACTGTCTCGGGGCGCTGGGCAGATACACCCAGGACAGAGTGCCAATCCATCATTGGGTACACACTCACTCAAACATCCACACACACATTCACACACTATACAGGACAATTTAGAGCATTCAATTTACCTTCAATTCTACCTACCTACGAGGAGAACATGTAAACTCCACCCAGATTGGGATTCAAACCGGGAATCCCCAGCGATTAGAGGCGAACGTGCCCGTCCATGAATTTTTCTTTATTTTTTTTAAATGTGTGAAATGTTTTTTTTTTCTTCTCACAGCAAGAAAGTCATGGGTTTGATACTTGGGTGGATCAAACAGAGGTCCCTTCTCTGTGGAGTGTATGGGTTTCTTTCATCCCCAATCCAAAATCAAGCTGATACGTATATTAAATATACTAAACTGCACGACTGCCATTATTCCCTTAAGGAAAATAACCACCGACACGGTCAAGACATTAGCCTTTCAAATAAATCACTTGACTTCCATGACTTTAAACTGTGCTAGATGGCTGAAAATGGCACCATGCTTTCCTTCAAAAGTCCAAAAACGTGTAGATCAAGAACTTTAGATACTAAAATTCCCCATTTGTGTTTGTAATTCCATGCTGCTGCCATTATTGGTTTTATTGTTATTAATACGTTCTGGACGGTTTGTATTTGTTTCAATATGAAGTCATTATCATTAAACAGTCACGCCAGCGTGTGCGTGTTTAGATCAACCTGAGGGCCATCTGCAGTGCTAAATGCTGAGGTGGGATTTTGGCAGGATGGGTAATGCTGATGATGTGCACCTGCGCCCCTCAACCAAAAGCTTACTTTTTATACCCAGGTGCTTTTTCTGGGTTGACCCGGTTCCAACATGCTTCCGAGTTTTTAAATAAAAATAAGCCGTGTGATTTTACTAGACCTCCTCCTATGTCTTTATTTTAACTTTCTGTGTGTGTGTGTGTGTGTGTGTGTGTGTGTAATATAAAGGCAATGACACGAGCTCTGGACCGGAGCTGTCCAACTGGGAAGGATCAAGAGTAAGAACAAAGAGCAGCATGCAAATGCGTGTCTGTGTCTCTGTCTCTGTGTGAACAGGGACTGAAAGTAGGATGTGGCTCGAGAGCAAATGAGTCTGTCAGATGTTTTAGCTCTCTCTCAGGGATCTGCTCTATTTGGGCCATGACTGTGCCCACACAGTTTTCTAGATCGTTCTCTCTATATACACAAGCACTCATCACCTCATATATAGATAGTCTATGTGCCCATGGGGTTATGTCGCTGGGGGCAAGCGCTCTGCGGTCTATTTTGCTTAAAAGTGAGATCTCCATAGAAATGGTGTCAGCATGATCTAAAGACCGCCTGCTTGTGTGTCTCCAATCATTAAAATACTGCAATATGTTGCCGTGGAGAGCCATATGTTTAACGCGCCCATTTGTGCCCACCCATGGGTATCACGATGACCATGTGCGTGGCTGCAGGCCTTCATTTTACGCTGCCACCACCCTTTTACCTGAAAGCCCTGTCTCATCCTTTCCCTTCACTCCACCATTCACCTCCCGCTTCTACAGCCACTAGTGGGCAGCACAGACCGCATCACGTCCAGCATAAGAACAAAGCAAACAATAGCTAAAAGGGTTCCTTTTTTGTTTTTTTTTATCTCTTTTGTCTTTTTGTATTTCCCCAGAGGAGAAAACTAATGAACGTGGAAATGGAGAGGTGCATTAAGTTAATAACTGTAACTAATTGTTAATAAAAATAAAAAAAAGTTTAAAAACAAGTTTAAAAAAAAAGAGCTGTTTCTATTCCTGGGTAGACCCCAAATTAAATGGCCGTGGAAGTAATTATCCAACAAATTGTAGGTATCAGTGAGCAGGCTTTTGAGGAATCAGTACAAGCAAGTGGAGCGTAGTTATCTGAAGCAGACTGCTTCTGACAGATCTCTCAAACTGCTGAAGATGAGACGAGAGCTGTAACTATGACAATCTGCTCCTTCTGCGAGAGGAAGCATGAAATAATAAGTTCAGCTCCGGAAAAAAAAAAAAAAGTCTAAGCCATTTCCTATTAGTGAGAGAGAATGTTATTTTGGGCGTCCAAAGGGTCAGGACGGGGTGGCATTGAAGTAAACAGACACCGGCAGGTCTTCAGATTCGGACAAAGAGTGGCTGTAATTCACGGGGGTCCTAGTTAGCTCAGTGGTCGCTCAGTGAAATGGTCTATGGCATGAAAACTTGTTCCTGCCCCATGAAGCTTTTGAAAAAAGTCTCATTTTATTAATTATTCAATTGTTTATTTCCAATTTGGAGACTTTGAGCAAGTTTTCAGCTTCATCTTACAAATCTGAGATAGTTTCTCGTTATTTTTTTAGTGGCTTAGAGGTTAGCACGTTCGCCTCTAAGCGCTGGGGGTTTCCGGTTCGAATCTCAATCTGGGTGGAGTTTCCATGTCCTCCCCGTGTCCGCGTAGGTTTCCTCCAGGTTTTCCGGTTTCCTCCCACAGTCAAAAAACATGGATTTAAGGTAATTTGGCTGATCTAATTTGCCCCTAGTGTGTGTGCGCCCAGCAATGGATTGGCACCTGGTCATGGTGCATTTGCACAGCTCCCGATATGTTCTCCCCTGGATGGGCATGGGGAACCACCCGTGAACCTCGTAGAGAATTAAGCGGAGATAATGAATGAATAAATACAAGTCAAGTCAAACCAATCTGAGATACTATTGATAAAGTAATAACTGCTAATAGCCTGTTTATTAATGCCCTGTAACCTATTGACAAAAAGGCATATCAACCGGTGACTGGTTCACATTAAAAATGAAAGAGAAATAAATGCAACCATGGAAGTCAATGTGTAAATGTAAGAAAAGTAGTAAAATATTAAGAGGAAATGTAATAAGTTGGAGAGAAAGAGAGCATGCGAGGAAGCAATCAAGCACCCGAGCCGAAAGGATGGCATTCATACAACACAATCTGTCCATCTCATCACACTGCCAGATTCTGTTCATCTCCAGTCCAGCAGAGCCAAGCAGCAGCTTAGACACCAGTGATTACAGTCACATGACCTCATACACTACAGCCAGAAATAGTATAGAATAACAAGAGCTCCACCTTATGAAGGCCGGTATATAATGCATAACAGAGCAGAAAATAGAAAAGAGCTATACTAAATAAAAGAAGCGCATTCGGGTCATGCATAATAAAACACAACTCTCACAGCAGACAGCTGAACCTAAAGTCGCTCCAGCAACACTGCCCTATAAACCGTTACTATAGTAACCGGGATAACAGTCAAACTCTGTACAGAAATCAGTGAAATATCACTGCCGTTTATTTTCTCTGAACTTTTAAAGCAAGCTCTAGAAATTATTTTTGCTGTTATTACATAGTTTTTAGGATCCGACGTCAGTGAACTGTGCTGTTCTGATCAGATCCACTTGCATTGCAGTAGAATAGTATTCCTTAAAGCAGAGCGTCACACACACACACACCCTAATACACACAACCACATGACTTACGGGATGAGATATCATCTTATAAATGCAAAGATTTTTGAATGGTAAACATACTTTGGCCTATTAATTACATGTAGCAGACGCCCTTACGCTCCCAGAGCGTTTTAAAGAGGTTCTTGTCGTGCAAAACGTGCTTGTAGCATCAGTCACTTAAGACTAGTGTTTGGGTCACACCTTGGCTAAGATTTTTTTTTTTCCCAAAAAATACTGAATTCACCAAGAAATAAGTATTTGTTTACTAAAATAAGCCAATGTGGGTTCTATATGGATGCGTTCACTTATTTTTTAATTAGTACAACATTGAATAAAACTGAAATGAGCAAACTTTGCATGGTGCTGTATCCATGGGTAACCCCAAGATCATCAAGTGGTATCAAAAGTATGTAGTACCATAAAGTAACCCAATAGATATTGCCAATTTAATTTCCTGAAATCAATGTTGTTTAGGAAAATGTATTAACACGATATAATCTTCTACTAATAAATAGAACAAGGAAATGGGTTATGAATTCAGCATGTGTATAATCACGGTGCATAAAACACACACTACTTCAAATGATTTAGCACGTGCCTTTATTCAAAGCAATTAACAAGTACAGGGTGGGCCATAAGTATGGATACACCCTGATTGATGGTTGCTGATAATCGCCTTACCATTCATTCATTCATTATTTTCCACTTATTCCTTTATGAGGGTCACGTTGGGGTTCCCCATGCCCATCCAGGGGAGAACGTCTCGGGCGCCGGGTAGATACACCCAGGACAGGGCGCCAATCCATTGCTGGGTACATCTCACACACACAGCCACAGACACATCCACACACTATACGGGGCAATTTGGAGCATTCAATTTACCTTGAATTCATGTTTTTGGGATGTGGGAGGAAACCAGAGAACCGGGAGGAAACCCACGCAGACACCGGTGGGTCAAGAGTGGGAGAAAAGTGGGCTGCACTTCCTTTTGTGGGTTACTGTCGTTGTTCCATGTCACAAACGTGTCAATAACTCGATAATAAATAAAGCTACGCTAAAAATGAGGACACCATTGTTTCTCTTGTGTGTTTGATGTATTACATGACCACTTCCCATCGAAAAAAATAAAGTTGAATCCAAAATGACGGTTTTGCAGATGGCCATCAGCCAGCCTTAAATGTCGTGCCCCTCCCATGGACTAATATGCCACAAACAGAAAGGGAATATCAGTAACCACTTCCAATTTATCAGGGTGTACCCATACAGGCCCACCCTGTATTTTAACTTAATAGTCTGAATACAGGATCGGCCATGATACAGCACCCCCTGTAGGTCAGGTCTTCAGTGGACCTGGGATTTGTATCCACAACCTTCCGAATGACGGAGCTACCACACAGGTTTGTGCTTATGCATCATGAGGACTTTACATTAACCTTTCCTCATTTTGTCATAATTATGCAAGATCTACAAAACGTGAATGTGTAACAAAGGCTTTGTTCACAATGTTATAAATACACACGTTATAAACACACACACACTTTTCATTGTATGACTATTGCAAATATGCCATACCAGGATATCCTTAGTTACATCCTTAAATGCCAAATGTTTCCTTCTCTCTCTCTCTCTCTCTTGCTCACACACACACACACAGGTACAGAATCCAGCTCAGGCACTTTATTGCACTGAACTATGAAAAAAAAAATCCAATATTTCTTTTAAAAATCAATGCAACGAGACACACAGGCAGGGAGTTAAGTTTCAGGTTTAAGCCTCGAAACCGCAGGTTTACATGATCGAGTTACATTGCAACAGCCAATTTCTAAATCAGAAGTTTAACAAACACTAAAAAAATTTAAAACAAAAAACAAACAAAAAAAAAAACATAAGGAGAAATCACTTCTACATTAACTTCTTTTTATTTATACTGTATAACTATATAAGTACTTATTTTCATAGTTTCAATTCTATTGAGCGGCGATGCCAGAGTACATGATGGAGCAAATGAATTCAAAAAGAAAATGACAGACGGGATGAAATAAACTGAACAAGACAGAAACTTTAAACAAAGACCCGCAACTCAAACAGGAACACAGAATAAAACAAATACACAGGACCTTCAGGTAAGAACTAGATTCAGGTGCGGGAAACAAAGAGTAAATGAGCAAACAGGCGGGAACGTTATCCTGGCGCTGAGGAATAAACAAAAGCACCTAGATTACAAGACAGTTCACACAGACAGGGTGGAGGAGGCGCTATGGGATACCAGCACAACAAAACAGGACATTCGGGCATAATTGCGCAGGAACGGGAATGAGGCCTTCCCCAAAGAGTTTTTACAAAGTTAGGACCTGAATTTAAGGTTTAATACTTCGGTCCACAAAGTTTACTTTAGTTCTCATATAGTTTTCGCTGAAATAATTTGTTAAAACGTCTTCGCATGTACTTTTCATATTAAAAGCACTTTTCTCTTACAAGGGCAAACTGTCTAGCGCACTGATTTACTGAAGTAGGTCAAGATGAGCTCAGATGTCACCTCCATAAACGCTGAAAAAGCCTCCATCCATTAAAATCTGTGAGCTGGTTTAATGGAAGAAGAGACGGAACTGGAAGCTACTTACAGACATCAGTGAAGCCTTGCTACAGTTCCTGTTCCGCACTCTGTTCTTATTACTGCCATAACATCTGTGACCGGGGTGTTTAAAGCTCCCGTGTATGTATATATATATATACCCACACATACACAAAAAGCGAGTTCACTTCTGAAAGCGCTTTTATTTTTTGTTGTAGCAAAGTAAAGCAAAGACCCTTAAACTACTTTTAATTCAGTAATGGCTCTGAGGAGTCTGTTCCTTTGAATCATCACCATGTCGCATTAAAGCATTCAGCATCATACCACACCACTGGATCCCGCCAATAGACGGGTCAAACATTGCGAGCAACAAACTGAGGAAAAAAAATGATAGCAGCTGCCGATCACTCCGTCCACACAGGACCTCGTTCACACGGCACCGCTGCCGCTCTCCAGCAGCCTTTCACTGATTCTCTGTTTCCATCATCATCATTTGGCTATAATGGGTTTGTAATCTTGCAATCACACACACACACACACACACACTGCACACAGATGCACCTCCCATCTCCGCTGGCATCAGTTTCAAAACCTTCAGATTACAATCGAATTACAGATGTAACAAACTAACTCTAATACGTGCAAAGAGGGCTCCAGAGACAGGTGTGAGATGCACACGAGGACTGTCTTTTACTGGCACATCTTACATTAAATAATTTTCAGTGGTCCCACTAAGCTCCACGTTACCATGGACTTGAATTTTATTGTGTTTTCTGACAGGCACCAATACACAACACTTTAATCCTGGTGCGTCCACACTTTTCTGGCCCAGGATCTACTTTTTCCAGTGGACAGGTCATCGTGATCTACCTGGATTCATCTTTTTATAAAGCTTTAGTGTTCAATCCCCGTTTTACAAACATCATGTTGATATTACAAAACAGGGCAATCCACTTAAAAAAAACACTTTTCTTATGATTTGCACTGACAGCACAGTGGCTAAGTGGTTAGCATGTTCACCTCTCGGCACTGGAAATACCCAGTTTTAATCGCAATCTGGGTGGAGTTTCCATGTCCTCCCCATGTCTGCATGAGTTTCCTCCCACAGTCTAAAAACATGGATTCCAGGTAAATTGAATGCTCCAAATTGCCCTGTATAGTGTGTGTTTTTGTGTGTGTGGATGTGTAAGTGTGTGCCCAGCGATGGATTGGCGCATGAATTGTCCTGGGTGTATCTGCCCAGTGGCAGAGTTGTTCTCTTCTGGATGGGCATGGGGAACCCACCGTGACCCTAGTAGAGAAAAAAGTGGAAGATAATGGATGGATGGATTTGCACTGATTGGTGTCAGTCAGGTGGGAGGAGTCTGGACAGTAGCTGCCGATACCAGTTCTCAAGCAGACTTCCAAATGACTAAAGTATATTATTAATACTTACAAAGTAACCGGCAAACCTGCTGTGGGTTCGAGTGTGATCGCATACAAAAATGATGCTGGGTGATTTTATCAGAATTAACTGATTTCATAGTTGTAGGTTGTAACTTCATGCATATTTAAGAAGTATTTAAAAGTGAGGTGCCAATCTGTAATAAAGAGGGTATCATTAACTCGAAATTCGATTAAACAGTTTGGGCTCCACAGTGTGACTCGCTGTACAGACAAAATGCTATATTTAGCAACTCCGTGGTGATGCTTCCATTTTTCTTCTTTAACCCAAAATGTTATTTAAGGCTGGATTTAAAATGAGCAAATAACTCGTACAAACGCACAACTACAGATTCTGCAACCATCTGAGCTTACAGTCACAATACTGCCATCAGATCGCAAATCTGTCCATGATACACCGTTTCACACATTTTACCCCAAATGCTCAACCGGTTCATTGATTAACGTTCTGTACAGCTGGAAGAATCGCGTTGAGACTTTTATTTTGTAATCCTTAAGCACCAACTCTGTCTTTTGGTTTATTTATATATTTATGGTCTTTCTGACTCTCTGCCTTCCACCATGCAAAACATGACCGCATGAATAAAACATGTCAATCATTCCTTTCTATCACCTTCTCTGCTGCTGCATGAGGTGGCATCTCACATGCACGCGCACAATCTGTCTCCAACAAAGTATAATCATTACACAAAAGCACTTATGTGTATACCCCCCCCACCACACACACACACACACACACACACAGCTCAAGTAAATCTATACCTCACTGTTACTTTATGCACAATCAATAAATTGAGCTCAGTCTCTTCATTACACAGTGTGTGTTGACTGGCAGGTCAATGTGTGTGCTCATTCATTTAAGCAAAATAAAGTGAAAAGTTGCGTTGCCCAGGTTTATTCCAAATGTCCCTTCACATGTCCTAAACGAAATAATGGACAAGAAATTGGCATCACATGGTTTTTCTGTTTTCTGTACAAGACTTGTCTTTAATCTCCATCAACATGACATTTCCATTTGGTTGTTCAGCACTTTTATCCAAAGTGACTTACAATTATCCCCTGTATCAACTTGATGGTCAGAACAACGGGTTGGACATACAGCCCCCATACAGTACACATGGAGCAATGAGGTTTAAGGATCTTGCTCAAAAACCCACATTGGTAACTTCCCTGGACCTGGGATTTGAACCCACAATGCACAGATGGATTACTCAACACCCCAAACCACAACATACTGCTTTTGAATAACTCTTATACAGAATTTATAATATATTGTGTGTATAT
>JAOUQT010043395.1:0-11035 GCA_025769995.1 Xyliphius kryptos
ACGCAGTGTTGTCATAAACACTCCAAGCACCTAGATGTCAGTGTAACATAAAGCTCAAATCTATGTTAGCCAATCAGAATCCCACACAACAAACATCATTTCCGGTTATCGCTTCCGTAAGGTTTGAAACATGGCGCCAGGAGGTAAAACACCCAACCCCCAAATTCTCCTTCTCGTGTGCCCCTCAATACACTGTAACAATTGGGTTTGTAAAAAATAAACGCGCAAAAATCGTCTGAATTAAATGTACAAAGCGGCACATCTCTGGTGACATTCATTTTCATCAACCGCAAAATCGTCAGTCGCGTGTGACGTCATTGTCGCATTATTTGTTTAAGATGGTAAAACCCCGTTTCTACAAGTAAAGTTACACACGCATACACAAAAACGGAATTAAAAAAAAAAATCTCGACTTTGCCCGGAGTTTTCATTTATAATCGTTTTTGGTGACGTAGAACAAGGTTTTCGTGTAGATAAAAGCCCCAAACGCATGAAAATGTATTAGTTTTTCCAGATACCCGGCTACGTGTGGACAAGGCATTAAATCAGGTTATATAGGATGTTTTATATGACAAAATGTCGGTATTTCCTGTTTTTTACACAGACCGTTTCCTCCAAACATTTTGTTTTTCATTATTAGTACTGGGCATTCTATTAGAATGTGTTTAACTGAGGGCGTGGATTGGCATGTTGGTGCATTTTTCCCCTGTGAGGCGGAGATGAGTGTAAGCCTAGTATGTCCAATTGGCATCTTATGATGACCTTTTGTTTTTTTTTTCGGTGTAGTTTATGGTGTAGTTCATTGTCCCATTGGTTTTGCTATTTGTTTTTAATGTATTTAATTATCTTTTGGTTTTACTGTAAAACTCCAACTCTGGGCCATTTATTACTACTGTTACTAATTATTTACTATTATATATTATGATTGCTTATCTTGTGTATTTGTCTTTTTTTATTGTATTTTTTAAAATATGTTATAAATGTCTAATGTCATCACCGTGGGACAGTGAGAAACGTAATTTCAATGTCCAGAACGTGAAGAAATAAAGCCTACTTCCACTTCGGTAGAGTATCTGTGAGGGTAATGGGTCCTAGGTTTACATTTTACATTACATTTAGTTATTTAGCTGACGCTTTTATCCAAGGCGAATTACAGGTATCCCAACTTGGTTGGGGTCAGAACACGTTTGAAACAGGACCCTGGAGCAATGAGGGTTAAGGGTCTTGCTCAAGGACCCACATTAGTAACTTCAGTGGACCTGGGATTTGAAACCCCAACCTTCTGATTGATAGTCCAACTCCCTAACCACTGAGCTACCCCTCCCCACCACTATTTACATTGTAGATTCTCACTGAAGGCGTCAAAGCTATGAATAAACACATGAGGAGTTATGTACTTAACAAAAAAAGGTGAAATAACTAAAAATGTTTTGTATTTTAGTTCTTCAAAATAGCCCCCTTTGCTCTTATTACTGATTTGCACACTTGGTATTTTAATTATACTAGTTAACCCTTATAGGCAGACCTGAAAACCATTTTTTCACTTTTTGTTGTTAAGTAAAAAAAAATAACGTATTGAATGAGATGGTGTGTCCAAACTTTTGGCCTGTACTGTATATACACATAACAGAACAGGCTACTCAGCTGCTGGTTCAAGCCCTCATCCTATCCCGGCTCCACTATTGTAATGCTTTGCTTGCTGGCCCCCCGATTTTCACAATCGGACCACTACAGTCGGTTCAAAACTCTGCAGCCCAACTTGTTTTCAACCCGCCCATGTAAACTCTCTTACTCCTTCTCTGTCTTTCTCTCTCACTTGTTCTCCCTGCCTGTCTGGCTTTCTGTCTTGTACCTCTATTGTCTGTCTATTTCTCCAATGTCCCCCTTCTGTATGATTTGGTCTCTCACTCCCCCTCTGTCTGTCTTTCTTTCTTCCTCTTGCTCGCCATCTGTCTGTTTGTCTGTATTTTTCTCTCCATTTTGTTGCGCTCTTTCTGAGTCTGTCTCTTGACCCTTTCTCCTTTTCTCATCGCTGTCTCACTCTTTCGTTGTCACCCTCGTTGCTTGTTTGGTAAAGGCTGCAGTCCATGACATAATGTTTACACCCTGTGTGAATACAACTGGCATAAAGCATAAAACCTCACCAGGAAGTGTAGATCTGATTGGATGTTGTGCAGGAATTAATGAATTACTTATCTGAAGCTTGCAGAGGGACATGTGAATGAAAGTGGTCTTTTTTGGAGAAGTTTGTTGGGGGCGGTTCAGAAAGGCGAAGGGTTACTTCCACAGAGGTTAGACAAACCAGATAAAAAGTCCCCCACCTTCTGCTATGTCATTATGCTAGGAACTTCCTCCTCCTGCCTTCCACTTAGTAATACACACACACACACACACACACACACACACACACACTAACAATCTGGATTGTAATTACAGCGGGAGGCTGATTTCAACATGTGCATAAATGTTTCAAGCAAATTCGTAATTTAAAAAAACATGCAGTGACATCATTGGCAGTTGTGTGCTTTCAGCATAGTGTGTTATGTCAACAGTTTGGGGAAGGTACTTTTTCTATCTCAGCATGACTCCCTCTGAGCTTCATAAACCTCGAGTTACAGTTTGATGGTTTAATGTAGAGCAGCATCAGTGTTGTGTTTGAAGTCCTGTCTGCAGCTGGAACATTGATGGCGAACCAGCCTTGTGACCTGAAGGTCCTCAGTTAATTTCTCAGTCTTACCAAGTTCTATGGCCAAAGTGCCCATGAGCAGGACACCCAACCCAAATTAAGTATACAAGGCTGCTCACCATTCTGATCACGTCTGCTCACTTTACTGTGGGTGTATATTTGTGTGTTTCACTGCACTGATGGGTTAAATTTGGAACACAGTTCCTCTTTATGTAAACACAGTAGACCAAACCGATTACTTTATCACTTATTTAAGTCCAGCATCACTGCCTGAGCCTTAGGAAAGAACATCCACTGGCTCATCAGGAGCATGTCCAGGCGTTGTAGGGAGGTCATACAGGCACGTGGAGGCCATACACACAACTGAGCCTTATTTGGACTTGAGGAATTTCCACTGAATTTGGATCAGCCTGTCATCTGATTTTGAGTAGGATTCCAAATCCAGACCTCCATAGATAATTTTGGCTTTTTGTAGGGTTTAGAAATAAAGTGAAAGTTTGTTGTTTTAATAACATTAAAAACGCAGGGTGTCATGAATGTGCAGTGGTTAGCATGTTCGCCTCTCATTGCTGGCTTCCAGGTTTGAATCCCAACTTTCGTGGTGTTTCCATGTCTCCCCATGTCTGCAATTGTTTTTCCCGGGTTCGCCAGTTTCTTTGCACGGTCCAAAAACATGGGTTTAGTGTTTACCCCCTGCAACTCTAATAGTGAATAAAGCAGAAGAGGATGGATGGATATAGTGGCGTTTGGCACGTTTTTTTACAGCATCTATCGGTGCTTTAATCACCGAGCTAAAGCTTGTTGGGGTATCCTGCTCTTTCTGACTGCCGGGGTCCCCGTTCCTTCACCCATCTCTAACCCACCTCTGACCGGGATGCACCAAATACTGGCGATTAGGTCATACTGCTGCTGAACACAAAGTGCAGCCTTTTTTTGTGAGCAGCTAATTGCAAAGGCAGACCCCCTCCCCTTCCTCCCTCCCTCGTGACACTAGTAGAGGATTAAGCAGAAGATAATGAGATTTAAAAATGCATCCATTTGTTTTATCAGTTCAACCTTGGAACCCTTTCCAATGTAATTATTGTCCAAGTGCAACTTCGTGTGGTGTTAGAACGAAAGGCCTAAATGTCCACCTTTCAAGGAGATGAAGCTACTTGCATGACGTGCACAACAGGAGAGCGTGTTCCCATCATTCCGTTCAGCCGGCCTCCTCTTTGTGTGTTTGGGCTGGAGGCTGTATCCGGATGTGTGTATGACGGTCTTACTCCCTCGTGCCCAGAGCAATCTGGAGGCCATGTGGGAGTCTGGAGGACTGCTGAGGGTCCCAACACTACGGCTTTCCCAGAGGCCTCTGGGAGTCACAACAGTGGTGGAACAGCTGGCCGGGGTCTCACGGATCCCTGTTGAGACCTGCGAGAGAACAGAGGGGCTTTGGAACACACACATATACAGGTGCATTGTGTGGAGATGCTCTGCGTAGAAAATTCTGAGTTCATATCCATTATTCTAGTCTTGCGAGGTAATAAATAAAAAAGAACTTTTCACGTCCCGGCCGGATTTTTTTTAGAACCCTGTAGTCCTGAGGATCTGCTCAGAATCAGCAGCTTTTTAGGAAACTGTATTCTGAGGCGGACCTCAAGCATTTAGTCACTGTAAACTCACGCAATACAACATAAACATCGGCCACCGTTGGCCGAGGTCCTTTCAGATGATGACAATCACACAGACCTTTATCAGCCAAAAAATCTGGTGTGACAAACTGGCGCTGGGTAACTTTTTTTTTTCTTTCTATTGTCTATAAATCTACGATAACATCTTAATAACTCGTTAGTTTGATATCTAAACTGTTTCATAATGTGCGAACAAACCTCTGCACAGAGTATAAGGTACGGTGCTAAGGTGTCTGCAAAACACACATCGCCAAACTTAAGCGGACTCATTGGCTAAAAAAGTAACGTGCGTCAAAAAAAGTAGCATATGGCAAAAGAAACGCGGTCACTTATTACATCGCAAGACAAACAGTGTCCGTTCTAGCTTTTGAAAGAGAGATGTCTTTAAAAACTTTTATTTTGACTAAAGCTACGATTTTTTCCGTTGTCCATGTTTATACGCTGTTGCCCTCCTCCCATGCTGTTTGCCGCTTAGTGCCCGTCGTTACATGTATTTTAGTTAAATTGTTTGTGTTTTTAAAATAATTGCCAGGTGGTGTATGGGTGGCAGAATGTCCAGATGTCCGATTAGTGGGATAGAAAGATGGTAAACTATATAATTTTACAAACATATATTTAAATAATGCTATATATTGTTTATTATTGTTATTTGCATAATTACAGGAAATATCGCAATATCATTTGTCAATATCGCACAACCCTACTCTTGTCAATGTCTGGGATTGATGTTAATTCAAACAGGAAAGCCTGTTGAACTCCAGCTGAGCTGGTTGGTGCAATTAATCTGCCAGGGCAACAGTTATCACAAGCTTTGGATTTCACGAGTCTGTCAGAGAGGTGAAGGATGAGGTAGGCAGGCATGCGGGCGAAGAAAAGACAGAGAACAAAGCGTGGTTTAGATTAAAGAGGCGCGTTTGTACGCTGCGTTTATGGTTTGTGGATGGAAGGTGACAGGTTAGCTCTTTTTTTTTTTTTTTATTCATCCATATTCATCTCACTTTCATCTAGTCCTTGCGCTTCACTTCTGGGCTTTTTTTGTGCTTCATCTTGTTCTATTCAAACGCATTACAAAGGCTAATCTCCGTCTTGTTTGTTGAGACAGCTCATTTGTAGGGCTTTGCAATTAATCGCATGCTAAACAGAATCACAGATTCTGCCTTTGCAATTAGCTGCTCACAAAAAAATAGCTGTAATTGAGACATTGTGTTCAGCAGCAGTATGACCTCATCTTCAGTATTTGGTTCATCACGGTCAGAGGTGGGCTGTGGCTGGATGAAGGAACACCAACGGTGAAATGGAGCAAGATACCCCGTCAGTAACCTACAAGCTGTATTTGGGCAATTGAAGCACTCATAGCTGCTGTAAAGAACATGTCAAACTCCACATCCATCATATTCCGCTTTTTACAAGGGTCCATTGGGGTTTCCAATGCCCATTCAGGAGCGAGTGTTCTGGGCGCTGAGCAAATTATTGAGGGGTCTGATAAAAATATCTGGCCATTTAGTTTAGGTCACTTATCCTGATCTGGATCACTGCATCCTGGAGCCTATCCCAGCAATTATAAGTTAAAAAGTGGGGAAACCCTCTGGACGAGTTACCAGTTTATCAACTTATTAGAAATTCGTAATATCCAGTTAACCCACTGGAATGTGCTTAGGTGGGAGAAAACCCAAACACAGACATGGGGAGAACATACAAAACATCCAATCTTATTACCCTCCGCTTAATCGTATACTAGGGGCGCGGGGGGAGTTCCCCATGCCCATCCAGGTCAGAACATTTAGGGTTCCAGGCACATACACCCAGGATGGACCCAATTTATCGTAGGGCACGCACTCTTACAGACGCACACATCCAATATTGGGGAAATTTAGAGCAGCCAATTCACCTTGAATCCATGGTTTTGGACTGTGGGAGTGGTAGCTCAGTGGTTAGGGTGTTGGATTATCAATCTAAAGGTTGTGGGTTCAAATCCCATGTCTACTGACGTTACCAATGTTGGTCCTTGAGCAAGACCCTTAAAACCCTGTGTTCTGACCCCAATCTTCAAGTTGGGGTTCTTGTAAGTCGCTTTGGATAAAAGCGTCGTCTAAATGACCAAATGTAAATGTAATGCAAATGTAAAACCCAGAGGAAAACCCACACACGGACACGGAGAACATGGAATCTCTACCCAGATCAGGATTGGAACCTGGACACCACTGTATCAGCCATACATAAATAATGCTGTACACAAAAACCATGCTGTATGCTCCAAATAAGACTTTATCACCAATAATTGTGATTGATAATGGCTGTATCGCTCAAGATTACTGCTATCATTTTGTTGTAAATACAGTGCCTACAGTAATCACTACTAATTAGGTCCAGATGACTTCCTCCTGTATTTTAGAAACTTGAGTTCTATTTAATTAGGGATAATGTGAGTCCCAACCACTGTTGTATGTTTATACACACACACACACACACACACACACACACACACACACGATGGATCAGTTCACGGGTCTGTTCAGACACAAAAGTGGGCTCATTATGTAACAGTACGTATGAAGTACATTAGAAACACAACTGCATATTGTGTATTTCTAATTATTATGATCAGAATTTTCAAGGATCTCAGCTTTTGGTGGAAAACTCCCTGGATTTGTCGAATGACCCACACAAACACATTAACACACACATTCCTACCCAGATTTTACACCGCCAGCTCTCCTGTTAGGTTTAGGTTTTAACTAAGTGTTTAAACTGGAAAGGAAACCAACACTTCTGAACGAGACCTGCACAGACATGAGAACATGCAAATTTCACACTAAAAAGACCTAGTCTCCCCACCTGGGAATCGAACCTGGGACCATCTTGCTGTGAGGCGATGGCTAGCCATTTTCATTACTGCAGGTGTACAGGGCCCAACATCTACTATACACTTCAATCAAGTTTATAGTAGGGTGTGGATGTGGCAACTCTGTGGTTGGGGTGTTGGATTATCAATCTGATTGTTGTGGGTTCAAATCTCAAGGTCATTGAGGATTACCTTCATTGCTTCAGGGATGCTGTATGAGAAACCCTGTGTTCCGATCCCAACCAAGTTTGAAAACCTGTAAGACACTTTGGATAAAAGCATCTGCTAAACGACCAAATGTAAATGTACGCTTCCAACCTAGTGGGAACAGTTTGTAGATGGGCTTTTTCACCCCCAGCATCATGCTTCCCTAATGTATAAGGTCCAGGACCAGATAAAAACAGTTGGTTGAGTTTGGTGTGAAAAGCTTAACTGGTGTACACAGAGCTGTAGAACTTCAGTAGAGATGGTAAGTCAGGCCCTCAGGTCCAACATCGGTGCCTGACCTCCCAAATACTTTTCTAAATGAATAATCAAATTCATGTAACATTGTGGAAAGATCTCCAAAACCAAAGTTCAAGCGGATATAGCTGTCATATGTCCATACAGTGTAGTAATATTATTACTGTATTTATGTGCGGTGTTTGAACCCACTGTAATAGAAGTCTGTATTTTGCATTTGAAGGTTGTTATTCTTCAGCTTAGTGCAGTTTTTTTCAGTTATAAACACTGTGGAGCTCAAGTACTTTTAATATCGCTGGCATTTTAATGTTTTTCAGGTGTTTAGTCCATGTCTTCCTCATCCACTTTACTTTCTCCTTCACACTGGTTCTTTGATAGACATGATCTTTGTACTTATTGTACTTGCTTCTACTCACCCACACACTTTTTTTCTTTTGTTATTAACACACACACACACACACACACACACAGAGACACACACACTCTCATATCTGCACATACTGAGGTTAATGAGCAGTGGGGCAGGTGTGTTTGAGACATTCTCTGGTCATAATGAACGCCAAGGGCGCCTCAGGTCCCTCTGGTCACCCACGCATCACTGCTGTTCTAACACTATTAGTGATGTGTGTGTGTGTGTGTGTGCTTGTGCTTGCATATTCTTGGAAAACAGTCTGGTGCATCATCCATCATCAATTTTCTCCGTTGTACTGCTGTTAAATTTCCATAAGCTGGTCATGTCGAGCAGGGCCTGGTGGATCTGCATGGCGCGCGGTGTCTAATGAACAGAGACTTCACTGAGAAGAGAACTAAAGCATTGTTCTGCGGGAAGAACCTGATGCTGTGTCAGTGCTCTTTACCAGGACACCCGTTCCAACCGGTGACTTATCACTCTGGGGGCTTTTTCTAAATAGGACAAAGATGACAGATCATATAGAGAATGGCTTAATCGCCAAAAGTATGTAGATCATGGATGCAGTGGTTATTGATTACACAATTAACCCATCTATCCATTATTTTAGGGTCGCAGATACACCCAGGACATTCTAATGGGTCATTTGGTTCACTCAATCACAACACACACTCTCCATAGGGGCAATTATGAACAGCTGATTTACCTCGAATCCATGTTTTTGGACTATGGGAGGAACCCAAAAAAAAAACATAACTCCTTCCAGATTGGTATTCGAATCTGGATCCCAGCTCTGAGAGGCGAACGTGCTAACCACTACTCCACCGTGCCTCCCCCATACAAAACATCACACAGATAATAACTTAATCCAAATAATGATACTTCTAATCTAAAATACTATAAGGCAAGCGTGTGGACTGCACCACCATGTCCACTTATTGTAAACATAACACATATATTCAAAAACATTGTAATAGTTATTACAAAACAGGTAGTTCCGGTCCTTAAATCTGATTGGCTGAGCCGTTTGTCTAGCCGTGACATTATTCACAATAATGCATGTTTAAACACTTCACATTCATATTAGTATGTGATATTCATTATGTTCCTGCTTTTTCACTGATTAAGTTCTGTAATTTGGCCACCTGATGGCAATTTATGGTTGTTAGGGAAACCGGAAACCTGTTACTTAGGGTCAGTGTTCACTTTAAAAACCAAACTAAATTACATAATGGAAGTCCAGTTCATTAACGAGTTTGCTTTTAATAAAAGCATTTATGAACCAAACCTTGAATTTTTATTATAGTGTGATTATTATTTTAGAAAAGCCATAAGGCATTTGAGGTTGTGTATTATTGTGAATAAATCATGGGAAAGAAGTGTAACTGTACTCTGTTTTGCATCTTGCCTAACAAGTACTTTATTTATATAGCACTTTTTACAACAGTGTGTTGTCACAAAGCAGCTTTACAGAGTTCAAAAGCCCCCAAAGAGCCAGCTGAAGCGACTGGCAAGAAAAAGCTCCCTGTTATGATGTTTTTTTTAGGAAGAAACCTTGGGAGGACCAAGGCTCAGTGGGGAACTCCTTCTCCTTGAGTGGCCAGGCAGCATCACAGTGTAGGACAGCCATGTACAGATTGTATATAGATCAGTCCATATGTGTCCATAACCCCTCTTTTCCGGTGATTTATTCACAATAATGCATGCCATCTCATACCTTATTGCTTTATTAACCCACTGAAATTGGTCTTAGCATGTGCAAGATTAATTCTAAGTTCAATGGTAATCTAATCCTTAACCGAATGCTTCTTCTATGTACGGATTTGAAAAACATTTGAAGAACATCTGACATGGCTCTGTAGTGTATGTTTGTGTAAGCTGACTGTATTACTAGGTAATTATGTGCCTGCGTTAAGATAACACTGAATCACACCACTGACTTCGGGCCTGCTAGTTCAGAGATTAAAATGTGGGTTTGACATCATTAATCACCGGTATGCATGTGGGTGTTAAAGATAGGGAGAGAGAGAGAAAGTAAGCGTCCCTGGTGTTTCAACATTCTTTACTTCTTTACCAACCTGTTGGTGGTTTTTTTAAAAGGGCTGTGCAGTCCTTATATCGATTATTCATCTCTGTATGTCAAAGTGGTCATGTCTTTTGTACTTAACTGTAGGTCGTATTGTACCGTCAGTGTAAAGTGCATTTATTTATGAACATAATTTATAAAGACTAAGCTGAAAAAATACAGAGTACAATGTTGTAGATATTTATAGCTAGGATTAAAAGGCCTTATGAATAATTATCGATGCATAAATGTATCGATCGTAGCCGACCAAGGCTAATTAATAAGGGCTCAAACTTCCAGCTCTTATTCGTTAAATGCCACATTATTGATTAGTAAGTTAACTTAAGCAAAGTTGCAGCATAATGTAATGAAGGACAGTTTTCTCATGTGTAAACCGGTCGACATTTAAGCCTGTGATCACATGACTTTTAGAGATTAGTTTAGTAAATATGTTTATTGTCTGTAAGCCCACAGTAACAAACTATATAATTATAGCTACATGAACACCTTTTATTTATTTATCCAAAACGTTTTATTGGTGCTTTTGTAATTGATTAAGTCCAACCTTCAATTTGCAACATATTGAAAATCGAATGGTTTTAGCAGCAAAAAATTATGGAGTACAAAGGGAATGTAATCCTGAGACCTGTGCCACCATTTTGTTATCTCTGCTTATTGAACTGTCTGAGAGGAAAGCTGGACATGCAAATTAATTTACATAGTCTTTATCTACCTAAAGTCCTGAACAGATTTAAATGTTCGATGTAAAACTCAAAGATAAACTGGTGTGTTAAAATTTGGCAGGGAGAAAAAAAAAAAATATGTATATATATATATACACTGGAGATCAAAATTAGAGAACAATTCAAGAACACTTGATTTTTTCAGAAATAATGCACTC
>JAOUQT010043405.1:0-11035 GCA_025769995.1 Xyliphius kryptos
CAGCTCCTCCCCCCCTTCGCTGCTTCTCCCCGCTACCTTGCCTTCTGCCACCCCACGCCCTGCTGCTCCTCCTTCTGCCGCCCCATGCGCTTCTGCCCCATGCCCTTTTCCCATCTCCCCATGCCTGCTGCCGGTCCCGTCACCTTACAATCAGCAGCTCCTCCCCCCCATTCGCTGCTCCTCCCCCACTACCTCACCCTATTTCTCCTCCCCCTGCCATCGCTTGCCATGCTGCTCCTGCTCTCTACCTCACCCTCTGCTACCCCTCCCACTACCATTCAAACAGGGCCTTATAGTCATCAGGTGCTTCGTCATTGGTACTTGATTTAAATAAAGTTGGTTCTGTGGGAGGTGGTGTCAAATCGAACTGGATTTGGAACGAACCCGAGCTTTTATCTGTTCTGATCTAAACCCACATGAGGTCAGTAAGAAGTTACAAAACTAATGTAAATAAATAGCTTACAGCCTCTCGCTCTCTCTCACTCGCACACACACACACAAATAAGTACAAAAGTAAAACAGAACGACCTTCAAATGAAAAGCCAGGCAGTTATACAGTGTGCATGGTGTGATCTGTAAGTCATGCAGACGCTACGAGAGCGCCGCCTTCTGTTAAATGAACTTCTCCCTCTTCATTTGAGGTTCCATCCCAGTCCCAGGTTCTCATGTGGCCCGGGACAAAATTAAATGTTCATCCCTGAATTATAGAACACAACAAAACATGAACAGGAAGCAGGCACCCCCCCCCCCCCCATCATCGTCATCTCAGAGACCACCGGCTCATTAATAATAAAGGTCTTAATAAATCAGTGCTGCACAATTTGTTTTGAGGGACTATTACAAAAGTCAATCAGAGCCATCCATGTGCTTCTGTCTGAATACTTTGTGATGAAGCAGAACATTCTCACCTCAGAACTGGAAGCTTCAATTCTGCACAGATTCACTAACTGACTTCAAATCAGCGTGTTCTAAAAAAAACGACAGGACCACGTCGGATAAAAAACACCACCGTTTAACAAAATCTGCTCGATGATACAAGACTTTTAGCTTAAATAGTTCTAGAAAAAATATTTGCTGTACATATGACACAATTATATACATAATGTAGTCATTAATCAGGTGGTTGATTTCCACACGTACGAGCTGATATTAACGTGCTATAAACACCTCAGGACCGTGACAGCGGTCAGCGATTCTAATGACCCTCTGCATTCAGGGTCAACTCGGGTGACATCATTCGGTTCCTGACACACCCATGAAAAATGTCCTCAGACAGATTCAGTTCATCAGAGAACCTGCAGTGGAACCTGCGATACGCATCACCGTGTCTATATATTTATATGTTGAAGTTGGTGCTGAAACCTTACACTGCATCCTCTTAACTGAAGTCGTTAACTCATTAATTAATCATTCTGTTTCTGTGATTTCACTTGAGTTTGTTTGTTCCAAAATAAATGGTGGAGGTGAAATTCAGAAAGGTCGTGTGGTTGTCTCTCCTGTGGGAAGGGCAGCGTAACTTCCTGTGCAGATGGGTGGAGTGGAGGATATACACTGCCCCCTGGCTGCACTCCCACTTTACACTCTACATGAACAATCAGAACCTAAGTGACCTCAGAATAGAAATAAACTGAAATATGTTAAAAAAAAAATAAAAAAATAAAAAAATACTGTCATTTTGGGGCGAGATAAGAAACAAGCCAAGGCCTTTCTGGACTTCTGTAGGTATCCGATTCTATTTTCCCATGAGTCCACCCGGCTGTGGTGGAGGCTCCGTCAGGCCGAGCGGCTGAGAAATGACTTTTATGATAAAGTAGTGAAACGTTGGTGCAACTGTTCGGATCACCGTTTGAAATCTAAGGTTATCATTTTGATTATCAAATGAAATCCACCTTTAATTACTAACTGTCACTAATTTACAGTTGAAATATATTAAGAGTTTGGCAGGTTCTCAGCCTGGTGATGGTTCCAGGAATAAAGAGGACTTGCTCACGTGGACAGAGGGAGAGGTTGCATAGTCTTAGCTGGAGAAAGTCTTCCTGCACCAGGGCTGCAGGTCCACGCACCTCCGTCAGACGTTATCGAACTTGTGCTTCAGGTAGTCCTTCATCACCTTGGCGATCGGAAGATCCTCCAGAAACGTTAAGCTTTGAAGCCCTATGCACTGACGGATTTTTATCCGACACATGTCCTGCAACGTCCTGGGCTGACCTGCAAACACAGACACGATCAGCGCTCACGCCATCTGCTGCAGGGGATCGCAAACCAACCGCTGTACAAACCCCACACACGCTCACGATGTTCACGAGGGACGAAGACATCGACCTCACTGTGGACTGACTGTCCAAAACGGACCATAAGACTTTTTTAAACAGATTGCAGAAACATTTCATTTCAGTTGAGGAGAACATGGCAATGTACAATCCTACGGCACTGGACACAGAATCATATTAAGTTACTTCGCCGTTGATAAAGAAAGGGTCCTGGTTTAACAGTTGGAACTAATACAGAATTAATTCTGTTTTAGTCACAGGCGGCACGGTGGCTTAGTGGTTAGCATGTTCTCCTTTCGGCGCTGGGGATCCAGGTTTGAATCCCGATGTGGGTGGAGTTTCTATGTTCTCCCAGTGTCTGGTGAATTGGGTGCTCTAAAATTGACCATATAAATATATATGTGTGTCCGTCCAGCGATAGATTGGTGCCCTGGCCTGGGTGTATATTCCCAGTGCCCAAAATGTTTTCCCCTGGAAGGGCATAGGAACCCCCCTCCCCCAGTGGAGGATTAAGTGGAGGATAATAAATGAATGAATAAAAAAACCTCCAAACCAGAGCTGTGTATTAACTAGAATGACATTATCTGGATGCAGGAAAGGTTTGTAATTAGTTAGATCATGTGTGTGCGTGCGCGCACACAAACACACAGGCACAAAAAAGTTGCTTTATGCCTCTGGTTTCTGCCCAAGAAGATCAGAGGCTTTGAGGTTCTGCCCCCCTTCATCTGCTGTCTTAAAGCTGCGAGTGAAGCAGGGAAATGAGTTCCAGGAATTCAGGTGACGTCTTTATCGGCGGTAATATTGGAGCCGGTCCTGCCCCGCGCTCTGCCACGGACACAAACAAAGCCAGCTGCCGAAGCCACTACAAAGGTTGAGAGGGAGCCATCTGCAGCCCCTGTGTTCCATCACTCACACTGCTTCACAGGAAGCTCCACAGAATCCCACCCTCACCTTCTGGGTGACTTTCATTACAGCACTGGTTTTTCCCGATCGATACGCAGAATGAAACGTGATCGGGCGGCTCTGAATAGCACCCGCGGTGTGTGCGGGGAAAAAGCCAGCAGCTTTGATACGCCAATATCAAAGTGAAAGCACAACACTGGAATGTGGCCATTGTTGGCTACCAGATCATTAGTGCTTCAGGTGACACGGCTCACTTTTCTGCGCAGTGCAGGACAACAGTGAGACCTCTGACGCACACGGTGAGAAAAAGAGCCTTTACAAAAACCAAACACCTGCACCATGGTTACAGCCCAACGCATCGGTTCACCTTTTGTAGTTCCACTCTGTAGTCCATCGGTTACTCTACAGACTCTTAGTTCCCTTCACTCCGCTCTCTGATGATCAGGACCATGGACAGAGCAGGTGTTATTAGGGTGGTGGATGGTTCTCAGAACTGCAGTGACACTGACATGGAGGTGCAGGTGTGTTAGTGTGTGTTTAAACCCTGTATCCACTCACTGTACACTCCATTACACACATCTGTCTTACTGCGCCACCTTGTGGATGTAGAACAAAGCTCTCGTTTTTTCTGATTTACTTGGAAAATAATCCCTAAAAATAAATGTAATCAATTAATAAATCAGTTTGTGTTAATGCAGAAACTTAAATTTCTTTTTTTTACGTACATGTAACCTCCTGCAGGAAGTCAAGGCAGGGACGGCTGGTGCGGGACATGCTGACCGAAACTGCGACGGGTGTCTGTCCCTCGTAGTTGCGGGTGTTGGTGTCCGCCCCGTAGGCGTAGAGCAGCTGGGCACAGAGCACGTCATCCCGCAGCGCAGAGAGGTGCAGGGGTGTCTGCCCGTCCTCCACGCGCCCCAGGTTGGTGTCGGCGCCCCGCTGCAGGAACATGCGGCAGTAGGCGTGGTTGCCTTTGATGACGGCATATCGCAGCAGGAAGCCGTTCTGCACGTCTATGTTGGCATGGTGGTCAAGCAGCAGACGCACACAGCTGGAGCGCTCGCGGATGATGGCCAGCTGCAGGGGCGTGGTGCCCTTGTCACTCAGCGGGTCCACCTCGGCCCGGAACTCCAGCAGCAGGCGCACAAATGAATCGCGGCCATAGTGTGCCGCCACGTGCAGTGGCGTCCAGCCGTCGTTGCTCTTGGCGTTGATGATGTCGCCGCGGTGCTCAGACTCCAGCATCAGCCGAGCGATGCGGGCGCGTCCGTGCATGGCAGCGTAATGCAGAGCCGTGAAGCCGCCGATGAAGTCCTTTACCGTTGGATCAGCTGAGTTAGAAACACAAACGGGTTTTTAAATCACAGATTCCAAATATCCTCTTTTATTATTGATCACCAATTCAAATTAACAGATGAATTAAGAAGCGGGTTGGCACGGTGGCATAGTAGTTAGCACGTTCGCCTCTCAGCACTGGAGGCTCACGCTTCGAATCCTGATCTGGGTGGACATTCTATGTTCTCCCATGTCGGCGTGGGTTTTCTCCAGGTTCCTCCCATAGTCCAAGAACATGGATACAAGGTAAATTGAATGCTGTAAATTGCCCTGTATAGTGTGGATGTGTGAGGGTGTGCCCAGCGATAAATTGGCACCGTCCTGGGTGAATCTGCCCAGCGCCCGAGGATGGGAATGGGAAACCCAACCGCGACCCAAGTAGAGGAATAAGCAAAAGATAATGGATGGATGGAATTATGGAGCGTGCGTGGGGGTTTATAATGCTATTATTAAATACTCTATATTATATTTAAAATGAACTTTGAAGATTATGATGAGATTTTATGTTTCTGTTGATCGTTATAGAAGAGCAAACGAACCTGACGTTTTGGCACCACCTACCGTCCAGTATGTGTTCCAGCACCAGATGTTTTACTGTAGCTATTAAAAAACGTTCTCCAGGTTCCACATAGGTTCCTGGAGAGTTTTTAATCTGTGGGGTATTTTAACATGGTACGAAGAATAACGTATAAATAATAAGAACATGTTTTATGTTGTAATTATATTGTTAAATATTACAGCACATTGATTCTGATTATTTATACACACACAACTTTGAAAAAGCCTTTTAAAAACAATACAATGATCAGGTGGATTAAGAAGCTTTGGATGAAAGACGCTCCGCCTCTCTGTAACAGCTTACGATTATCATCACAGATCAGCATCGGATTCAGATTAGCGCTTTGAACGCTTGCTCAACTTTACAGTTTGTTAACACTTCATATTTAAAGTAAAGTAAAGCAAAGAGAACTATTTTGCCAACTGTGTTTGCACACAGAGGAATTTGTCCTCCACATTTAACCCATCCGTGCAGTGACACACACACTGGTGAAGTGAGTGGTGGGCAGCCTTGTATACGGCGCCCAGGGAGCAATTAAGGTTAGGTGCCTTCCTCAAGCGCACTTCAGCCGTAGTACTTGGTGGGACTGAGGAATCGAACCAGCGACCTTCAGGTTGCAAGTCTGGTTCCTTAGCCACAAGCCTACAACTGCCCCACTACACAATGTTGAGTGTTAATCTTGAGTGTTCCAAACCTTTTTTTATGGAAAACATTATAAACTCTTTCACTGGGTTTGTTACCTCCATGTTCGAGGAACACGCGCACGCAGCGCTCTTTGCCCTTTGCGGCGGAGAAGTGCAGCAGCGTCCATCCATTAGCATCTCTAACTTTGGGTGAGTAGCCCTGTTCCAGCATCTTACGCACGGTGTAAACATCTCCCGCCGCCACCGCTGCCTGGATCTGCAGCTCATCCTGCAGCTCCGGGTTCCTTCTGAAGTGATGGTTCAGCATCCTGTCACATGGCTCAGCCACTCCGGCATCCCTGATCAAAGAAGAACCTTGTGAAGCATTTCTCAACTCGACTGAAAACATCCAATACCTGATACCTGACCCCACCCCACGATACCTTCTGAACGGGTAGTAAACATGAGCTTTGTGTTGTGGGTTTTTTATGGTTGTAAAATGTTGTTCAAGTCTGTAATTCAGAATCATGAACTCTGCTCATTGATAAACCTGATGTGCGGTACCTGTGTTTAATGTGCGTTGTCGTACGTTGCGTTCATTTTCAGTTGATTTCCACCAGGATGAAGCAACACCTAACGACCTGAGAATACATGAAACAACAAAAAAATAAAGTCGCACCGCTGCCAGCTCACACTGAATATTAATTACATTTACATTACATTCAGTCATTTAATTAATATTTTAAACCAAAAATACAGCAAATTCTTATTCAAGGATTCATGACAATCTATTGTCATTTGAAATTGTTTATTATTTAATAATAAACACAATGCCATAAGGATTTTATAGCTCACTAATTCATAAAAATATTTTCAAAATCTCTTTAAAACATGCTGCTCCTGAATCAGGTTGGAAATCAGTTGAAATGAAACCAAAATAAAACAGTGAATTTAAACAAAAACATTTATAAAACTAGAACTGTAAACCACAACAATTTCTTAGGAGATTGTTTTACAAATTTACAAAGTAATAATGTACGAGGCTTGACCAGAAGTTATTATTGGGCGTTACAATAATAATAATTTGTATTATTATTATTATTATAGTAATATCAGTGACGGTTGTTAGCAGAAGCCGTTCGCTATCAAACCATAATCAATCACTCTGCTTTGAACAAAGAGCTTTACACTTTGCAAAAACGTTTTATTCTTTATTCTCTCTGTAAGTTTAATTATTATGCGATTTTATTAAAGCTGAATTGAATCAGCGTTAGCTCCAATGTAACCCTACTGTACGGTGCTAACGAGCTAAAGCTAACTCTACACATTCTACACATTTTTAAAAATTCTAAATGTATTTTGCTTCAGAAAGTTTGTGTACTTGAATTTTGCAATCGTACTTAACTGTACTCCGTCCGTTACGGCAGCGGCGCTTTGTACGAAACGAATTCAGACATTAATACTCAGAACAAAATGCAGCTACTGGCTATTCATCTGTGAAAAGCGGTTACATCCGCCTCCACAACTTAAACACTACGTAGGGTGCATAAATCATACCCAAGATGAGTGTGTAATGCTAAACGAGCACACTGATGAGTTTGCGATCATGCGGTTTGGGACGCAACCAGTCATCAGCCAATCAGCAGCGGGTTGAAAGCCGTCAGATCCTGGTAACTGCTGCAAAACATTGCTTATGCGAAAATGCAGCGGTGCACTGATGTATATGTAGTTCTGCAAAATGAACTACAAAAACACAAATCATTATTGACATATTTACTTGTCATTTAAGATACATCACGTGTTTTTTCGAGGCTCGGATTTATCAAAAAAACCCGCAAATTTCATGTTGTTAATGAAATATAAAAATACCAGTTTGACCTGCAAACCAACGTCATTTCCTCTGTTGGAATTAGCTGTTATGTTCATTCAAGTGATCCAAATATTACTGTTCATTTAATATACCAGTATAGCATTTTGACTCATTTTTTCATTTAAATTTGCGATGTTTTTACAGAAAAAATTTAAATAACTTTGTGATCGGTGTTCTGACAGACGAATAAGAATAATCGATATTTTCAAAGGCCTACAGTTTTATAAACGATACGAAATGCTTAACAAATTGCATGGTCCAGTAGATTCTTTACAAGCTACACCACTATGAGGGTCTGTAAACGAACTTTAGATTATTTAAGTTTTTATATATTTATATATAAAGCACTTTTATTGCATGGATTTGAAAGTTGTATAAAGTCCGAGTTTGCTTGTGAACACCCGACGACTAAAATGTTCAGTGATATGTGAATGAAGCATATTTTGGCGTCCGACAGAGACTCTATGGTAACAACACGTTTATATCATTTAATAATGACATTATTAAAACAGGGTATGTTTAAAGAGTTTAAGTTTAAAGTATATTCTGTCAGTCTGCTGCTACACTTTTTTGTTTCAGTTCAGATTTTGGGGGGTTTAAGACAGAAATTTCTACAGACACCAAACTTGGAGGGTCTAGCTGGTGTGCATCTTCTCCCATAACACAATTCACACTAATTAATGTTATAATGCGGCACAAAAAGCGTTTAGTCTTCTAACTTCCATCAATTTATTCATTATCTTCCACGAGGGTCGCGATGGGGTTCTCCATGCCCATCCAGAGGAGAACATCTTGGGGCGCTGGGCAGATACACCCAGGACAGGGCGCCAATCAATCACTGGGCACACACTCACTCACACATCCATTCGGTGCAATTTAGAGCATTTATTTTACCTGTAATCCATGGTTTTGGAATGTGGGAGAAAACTGGAGAAACCTGGAGAAAACTGGAAAAACCCACGTGGACAAGGGGAGACCATGCAAACTCCACCCAGATTGGGATTCGAACCGGGAGACCACAGCGCTGAGAGGTGAACGTGCTAACCACTAAGCCACCATGCCTTCTACCTTTTTTTCAAGGACGTAAGGAGGCTTTATTATCTTTTTCATCGCATGTGGCACATGTGACAAAGACGAAATTAAAGACCTGGTTTAACCCGGTTCTATTAAAGTTAGAACTTGTATGTAAGAAAAAAAGTGGAATATAAGATATAGAATGTACAATATATAAATTTTATATATATACACATATGAGATATAAGATGTAAACATTGCAACATATACATTATTAAAAAAAATGATTGGCTCTTGATGTTTGCAGTTGCAGACTAAGCCCCATGGTGGCGATGCAGACGGCTGAGCGGACAGACCTGCAGGATGTCTTCAGATATTTAAACCTGGGACAGACGGTTGCTTCAATGAGCAGCTCACAGCTTGCGGGTCAGATCTCACAGGGAATAGAGCAGTGGTCCCAGGGTCCCCCGTCCGGTCCAATGTGGAGAGATGTGGAAGAACTAGGATTGGGTCTCACCCTGATCACTAAAATCATCAACAAGCTACTGACCAGAAAGTTGTGTCCTGAAGCCAGGTGCTTCTACGATGAAACCGTGAGGAGCCTCATCCGAAGTGCTGCCGTGTCCTCAGGTCTGGTGAGTGAGACGCATTCATCACACCGCGTCTCACCGAAATCCGTTTAATACAGCTGTTTATTTAACATCCTTACGGAGCAGCTCCAAATCTGAACCTTTAAGACATGAACAAAAAAAGAGCCATCAGCGAAACCAGAAGGATTTAAACACGTCATCCGTGAAGCTGTTATCACTTCAGTTCGGATGCATCAGTGGTCCCGGTGCATCCTTAGACCCTTTGCATTAGGGGTCCCGGTGCATTTTCAGACCCAGTGCGTTAGTGGTCCCGGTGCATAGTCGGTCTCGGTGCATCCTCAGTCCCTTTGCATTAGGGGTCCCGATGCATCCCTGGACCCTGTGCATTAGTTGTCCCGTCCCGGTGCATTAGTGGTCCTGATGCATTAGTGGTCCTGATGCATTAGTGGTCCTGATGCATTAGTGGTCCTGATGCATTAGTGGTCCCGGTGCATTAGTGGTCCCGGTGCATTAGTGGTCCCGGTGCATTAGTGGTCCCGGACCCAGTGCAACGTCGGTGCATCATCGGACCCGGTGCATTAGTGGTCCCAGTGCATCGTTGGACCTGGCGCATCGTCGGACCCGGTGCAGCAGCATTGGACCCGTTGCAGTTGTTCGCTCTGCTGATGAAACTTTGTGATGTGTCTTTGTTGCTGTAGATGCATTTGCTGGACTGCCGGGATAGGATTTTGTCGCATTTATCTGCAAAGTGCTTTTCCTCATTACTCCTGCACCACCTCTGTGATTGTGTGAGTTTGTTGCTTATTATTATTATTAATAATAAACCAAAGTGCAGAATGACACTGCTTGGAAACGTTCTCAACTGCGGGACGTGTTTTGGGGAACCTGTACCTATTTGCTTGTCCACATACTTTTGGTTTCTGTAATTTGGCAGCTTCTGTAATTGTGTTCTTACAGGGGGGTATGATCACCTCCTGGACCAGCTGGTTGAATGAAATGCCTCGTTTTTGGACTCCTGACCGTTCACTGGACACACGGCTCTGGGTTCTGACACACGTCATTAAAAGGGTTCTGTGTGGAGACGTTACTGAGGAACCAGGTATGAACTGAGGTTGGTTGTGGTTCCTATATTACATAAGGAACTCGGAAAATGGTTCTCTATGTTGAATTGATTTGAGCTGAGCTTCAGGAACTGTGTGCGGTTCTAATGTTGGTCCTGATGATCTAACATTTGTGCAGAGGTTTTGAAGATGTTCCTCTGTCAGTTTGAGGTTCCCCTCACTGCTCTGTATTCAAACCTGCTACTCACTGATCCTATTGATGATGCGATCTCCATCTGCGCCCTGCTGGACCTGCTGGAGGTTCTAACTGCAGCACGGAGAAGGCTCGGCCTGCTGTCCTCCACACAGAGACTGATCTTCCTCCAGACCTCAGTGCTTCTCCATCTGACCTGTGGGAACCTGGAGGACTTTGTGAAGAAGCGAGCGCTGTTGTTGCTGAAGCGCAGCCTCGTGCACCGAGCCGGCGAGGATTCCGGGTTAGCTGTGGGTCAGCGTGCACCGCAGGATGACTGCTCTCTCGCTGATCTGCTGGCCATGGCCAACACCGTCCTGAAGGAGACCGACGCCGCCTGGCTCTGCCGCCTGTGTGTGAAACCTGGAGCAGGACATTTTGGCGGCAGCGGAGATGCGAGCGGGGGAGAACGAGACGCCGTGATGCTCCGAGCCGTCTGTCTGATTCTCCTCAGATCTCTGCAGATTAAACTTCAACACCACCACCCTCAAGGTAAACATGTCCACAATGTCCAGCTGTGTGTCCGCCTCCATTTTCCATTTCCCCCGATTCAGAGAGCGGGGGGGGGGGGGGAAGGT
>JAOUQT010043414.1:0-11034 GCA_025769995.1 Xyliphius kryptos
GCTCACGCTTCTCTTTTTTTGTTCGCTTCTCTTTTTTTCGTTCGCGCTTCTCTTGTTTTTCGCTCGCGTTTCTTTTTTTTTTTCCCGCGTTTCTCTTTTTTTTGCCCGCGCTTCTCTTTTTTTTGCCCGCGCTTCTCTTTTTTTTCGCTCGCGTTTCTTTTTTTTTTCTCTAGCATTTCTTTTTTTTTTTGCTCACGCTTCTCTTTTTTTGGTCGCTTCTCTTTTTTTCGCTCGCGCTTCTCTTTTTTTTGCTCACGCTTCTCTTTTTTTGGTCGCTTCTCTTTTTTTTTTCCATTAGCGCTTCTCTTTTTTTTCGCTCGCGTTACTTTTTTTTCCCGAATGAATCTGCAGGAACGGGCGGTTTTAGTGACGTGATCTGAAAGTTTAAGATGATGGTCACTTGAGAAACCAAGATTACGGAGCGAGTCAGGAGCAAGAAGGAGGCGTGTCCAAACTTTGGACTGCATCTGTATACGGAGCTGACTTGTCATTTGCAGTGATTTACCCCCATACCACGCTCCGTACATCTCATTGATGATGGTCAACAAACAACATCTTAAAACCTAAACCTTCACCCCAAAAGATTTTGAGTAGACCAGAAGAAACAACGGCTGCATAATAATAAAACCCAAGGTGTCAAAATTTGGCGGCCAGCATCATTTTCCAGCCCTCCCTCTTCTAACTCACTAAAACCTTACAGGCTGACTGTCAGACGACGCTGTGATGACATCACAGAGCAGGTGGAGGTCAGAGACCATGCGCTCTTCGACCTTCTGGACCGTTTGCCTCACAATAAAATCCTCACCTTTTCCCCGATTGTTGGCTTTTCCTTCAACAAGCTGATGGGAGAGGAAGCGTGCAAATGCCTTGAACAGATCCTGGGAGGAAAAAAAGGGAATTCTGAGATGAAATAGAAATGTATAAACAGAAATCACACTGTAGGATGTAACTCACAGTATATAACCGTAAAATAAAAAACCCACCTTGGTTGCAAACTTGCCCTTCTTGTAGAACGGATCCAGGATTTTAACCACGATGTCCGCGGCTTCCTTCAGAGTAACCGGCTGATGGGAAACGAGACCGGCATCGCCGTCCGCCTCCATTTCTCTCTCCTGCACCACTGGATCGAACGTTACCCGTCGTCTGCTGCCATCTTGTGCACGGATGCCTTTGTCGGCGGGTTCTCGTTCCTCACGAGGCTGAGCGAGATAGAACCTTAACTATATAAACAAACGCACACACTCGGAAATCGCCGTTTAGTCTGAGGGTGTGCATTATTGTAAATAATGTATACACACACACACACAGCTAAATACACACACTGTAAGGTAAGCCCACGTGCCCGGAGCGGTGGGTAACCCTGTATACAGCGCCCGGGGAGAACCTGGGGTTTAGCGCCTTGCCCAAGGGCATTTCGGTCGGGACTCGGTGGGATTGGGAATCAAACCGAGGACCTTGAGGTCGCAATGCTAATTCGTCATGTGTGCAAGTACAGTCTCAGTTTTGGGGATCCAGGTTGGAATCCCGATCTGGGTGGAGTTTTCATGTTGTTCACGTACTTTCCTTCCACAGTTCAAAATTATGGATTCAAGGTGAATTGGCTGCTCTAAATTGCCCCTATATACTGAGTGTCTGAGTGGGTGTGTGCCCAGCGATAGATTGGCGCCCTGTCCTGGGTATATCTGCCCAGTGCCCGACAGTTCTCCCAGACAGTCCACACCCTAATGCCCCCCGCCCCCCCACATGATTATGTGAAAGATAAAGAATAAATGAATGAAGAGGCGTGTCCCTATACTTCATTGTATATAAGGACCATTTAATTAATTCGTTTATGATAGCCTCTCAGCGCTGGGGATCCAGGTTCAAATCCTGATATACTGTAGATGGAGTTCTTCCAACGTTCCCGTGGGTTCTCCGGTTTCCTAACACAGTCCAAAAATATGGATTCAAGGTGAATTGGCTGCTCTAAATTGTCCCTGTATAGTCTGTGTGCATGAGCCTGTTTCCAGAGATGGACTGGTGAATCCCGATCTGGGTGGAGTTTTCATGTTCTCCAACGTGGTTTCCTACCACAGTTCAAAAACATGGATTCAAGGTGAATTGGCTGCTCCAAATTGCCCCTATATACTGCGTATCTGAGTGTGTGTGTGCCCAGCGATAGATTGCCGTACTGTCCTGGGTGTATCTGCCCAGCGCCCGACAGTTCTCCCTGAATGGGTGACACCCCGACCCCACCCCCGCCCCACTACAGGATTATGTGGAAGATAAAGAATGAATTAAGAGGCGTGTCCCTATACATCTGTGTATATAAGGTATAAACCATTTAATTAATTATATTTATGATAGCCTCTCAGCTTCCATGTTCTCCCTACGTTCCCGTGGGTTCTCCAGTTTCCTCCCACAGTCCAAAAACATAGATTCAAGGTGAATTGGCTGCTCTAAATTCTCCCCGTATAGTCTGTGTGCGAGAGCGTATTTCCAGAGATGGACTGGCGCCCTATAAGTTACAGCGCCCTACATATACATGTTCATGCTCTGAGCAGTGATTTGTTGTGGAACTATTTAATTAATTGAATAATAAGAGCTCCTTTAATTATTTAAAGTGCAAACAGCAGTTTGGTCTGATCAGTTCTGATTACCTGCTCATTTGCTCGCTGGGAGACCGTCTGAAGCTCCGTCCTAATAAAACAAAATAAAAGCACATTTTAATTGCACTCATTTTAAAATACAGGATGGGCCATAAGTATGGATACACCCTAATAAAAATGGTTGCTGAGACCACCTTACCGTTTGTGGCGTATTAGTACATGGGAGGGGAAAACACTTGAGGCCGGGTGACGCCCCTTTTTTTTTCAATGGGAAGGGGGTCATGTGACCCATCAAACATATATGGAATTGCACAAGAAAAACAATGGTGTGCTCGTTTTGAACGTAGCTTTATTCATTATCGAGTTTACACAGCGAGAGCAATACCGCAGATGAAATGCTACCACGGGCCTCCTGTATCCGTCGTTTCAGGTGTTATGTGGCAGCATTTCTTCTGCGGTGTTGCTCTCGGTGTGTCAAGAGTGGGAGAAGAGAATCATGTTGACAATTCAGCACATTCGGTAACACTACGCACATCCTTTAGTGGGTTACTGTCGTCGCGCCAGGTCCCAAACGGGTCAATAGCTCCATAATGAATAAAGCTACGCTCAAAATAAGCACACCATTGTTTCTCTTGTGCAATTCCATATTTGTTTGATGGGTCACATGACCCCCTTCACAATAAAACAAGTAAAGTTAAAATTCAAAATGGCGCCGGCCTCAAATGGTTTCCCCTCCCCTGTAAGAATACGCCACAAATGGTACGGTGAACTCAGCAACCACTTTTTAATTTCATCAGGGTGTATCCATACTTATGGCCCACCCTGTAGAAGTTAAGCAAACTGAAGAAGCCTACAGTTTCTCCCGTGTCGTGGTTGTGCAGAGCTCCGCGGTCGCCTCCGTTCTGTGGAGCCGCTCGACAACCGCGCTGCTGTCAGACGGACCGTCAACACACGCCCGCTTCTCCACACGGTCGGCGTTCACTACAATCATTTCCACGTCCCCACAACCTTCAGCCGGGGTTCCGCTGTTTTCAGCTACATCCACAGGGTGGTCCGCCTCCTCAGGCTCCGAGTGCGGGGTCTTCATTTGGCCGAGATCCTTCGTCTTTTTGCCAAAGTACTGAGATATGCAGCGCGTGTCCTTGGCTGCCTCGGCCAGCTTCTGCTGTTTCTTGCTCAGAGCTTTTCCCGGCCGTTTGTTCGGACTGCCGGAGGAGCTGGCTTTGGTTTTGGGAGCGGAGGAATGAGACGAGGTCTTGTTTCTTTTTGAATCTGGTTTTACCTTCTGTTCCTGGTTCTCGTCGACCGGTTCGGGATTCAGGGTTTGCTCACTCTTAGAGGTTTTCAAAAACTCAGACGCAGTCTGAAAAAGGGTGGAGGTTCCACGGAAACCTGCGCCGACGCGCTTCCTCTTCATCTACAAGAACGAAAACAAAAAAACGCTGATTGTAATTTGAAATTTGTGTAAAATATTATGCCAAGTGTGCAGTCTGCGTTAAATCAGGGGTGTCCACATTTTTTTGGCCTGAGATCTACTTTTTGCAGTGGACAGGTCATCGTGATCTACCAGGCTTCATCTTTTTTTAATCTTTAATATTACTGCAACAACATCCAGTGAAAAAAAACACACTATTATTCTGATGATCCGCACTGAATGCTGACAGCCAGGTGAGAGTAGTCTGAACAGTAGTTGCTGATGCCGATTCTCAAGCAGGCTTTCGAATGATCATCAGTGATGAGGGACTGATATCTGGACGTCATTATTTTTGGGAGAGAAAGCCTGATTTACATAAATAGGCTGATCTAAAATCAAATATCACAATTTTGATATGATTTTTTAAACTCACTGAATAGATCAGAGAAGCGGAGGTGAAGCCCGGCTGATCCTCTGGAGTAGATGAGGAGGAGCATGATGTTGCCTCCTTCTCCGTCTGCAGTCCGTGTTCAAGGCGTGACTCCTCATGTTTTTCCACTGGAGATGCTGCAGCATTACAGGTTTCCTTTTTAAGATCTGCAATCTGAAAAACAAATGTAAATAAAAACAGTTTGGATCCTGTGTGTATGATTTTGAAAAGTTTGACACACCATGTGCTTGAGTGACAGTCTACAGGATGAAAAAAAATGTCAAAAGAGACAGAATGTATAGAACGTCTGTATTGAACCGATTCCCGGTTTGAATCCCGATCTCGGTGGAGTTTCCATGTTCTCCCCGTGTCCCTCCCACAGTCCAAAAACATGGTTTCCAGGTAAACTGAATGCCCTGTATAGTGGCACCCTGTCCGGGGTGTATCTGCCCAGCGCCTGAGATGTTCTCCCCTGGATGGGCATGGAGAACCCCACTACGAGGAATAAGCGGAAGAGAATGGATGTATGGATAATTCACTTATCAATTAATGATCTCACGAGGATTGGTAGTGGTTAACTTGCCAACCCCTCAGCACTGGGCATTCAGGTTCGAATCCAATTCAGGGTGAAGCTTCCAGGTGGGAATACCGACCTGTCGGCGGAGCTTCCAGGTGGGAATACCGACCTGCCGGCGGAGCTTCCAGGTTGGAATACCGAACTGTTGGCAGAGCTTCCAGGTTGGAATACCGAACTGTTGGCAGAGCTTCCAAGTTGGAATAACGACCTGTCAGCAGAGCTTCCAGGTTGGGATACCGACCTGTTGGCGAAGCTTCCAGGTTCGAAATTTTGACCTGTTGGCTGTGTTTCCAGGTTTGGAATCCTGACCTGAGTGGAGTTCAAGTTGGAATCCCGACTTGAATGGGGTTTCCTGTTCTCCCGCTGTGTCCGTGTAAGTTTAATCCAGTTTTGTCCCAGGATACAAGGTGAATTCTAAATTGAATCTAAATTGCCCCTATATAGTGTATGTGTGATTGGGTGACTTGGTGTGTGCGCAGCAAAAGATTGTACACATCTTTAAATTGGCACTTACTCTCTTCAGAACCGCTGCCTTGTACAGATTTGCTGATTTGCAAGTTTTGAAAACGTCATGCTCGATGTCCACCGCCAGCGAGAGCGTATCAGAGCTGCAGACACCACAGAACAAACGGGAAAGACGCACAACGTCAAGCAGAAAGATAACAAATACAAACACTGTCCATTACATCAGCTCCACTGAACATATAATCATAATGTATACAATTACAGACTGCAGTCCATCTGTTTATAATCAGAACCCACGCAGAACCAACACGGGGCGGGTTTGATTTGAACTCCGCCAACAGTTTATTTTCATGCCCTCCACCTGCAGCGGTCAAATAGCAGCGCTGCTTGTGATGGGCGTGGCATGAGGTGTGTCCAGGTACATTCCTGGCGTATCGCCATCTTGGCGGTGAAGCATCAACACGGAACATAGTCTATATATATATATGACATACTGTGTTCTGCATTCACAGTAACAGGGAGAACCTCATGGAGAACCTCATGGAGAACCAATAGCAATCCGCCAGTCAGTGCGCCACCTCCTGGTTTTTAAAGGAAATGGAAAGTGCCACCCACAAATATTTAAGCGAGTTAGTAAATGACTTTTGATAACTTTTACATTTTAATTCCCCCTTTTTACCACAAGATGGCAGCAACACGGCAATACTATGTGTTTGTATCCACCAGAATGGATCGCTAAAATATAGACTAACGAACTACAGACTATTGTACAACTAGTGCATTTATATAGTAAATAAAACTAACCAATCAGAGTTTAACATCTGAACAGCGTTAATAGCGATTTTTGACATTAGAAGAATTCATTTTATCCTATCGCCATGTAGGCGGCACGGTTCAAATCCCAATCTGGGTGGAGTTTGCATGTTCTCCCCGTGTCTGCGTGGGTTTCCTCCGGGTTCTCTTGGTTCCTCACATTCCAAAAACATGAAGGTAAATTGAATGCTCTAAATTGCCCTGTATAGTGTGTGTGTGTGTGTGTATGTATGTACCCAGTGATGGATTGCCCCACCCCGGACCCTCTTAAAGAAATAAACGGAAGATAATAAATAAATGATATTGCCATGTATTTGGAACATGAAATTAAAATCAGATCCCAGACTAAACCCATCCACGCATGGGGAGGACATGCAGAAACCCACTCAAAGGACCAGTGTTCATCCGAAACACAAAGGGAAATAAAACGGCAACGTATGTGAAAGACTACATAAATAATGTGGATGGTAATGTCATTCTTATACTGTGTAATGTTTATTTAATGTATAAATACTGATGTTGGTGCGTTACCTCTGTGAATGATCTGCTGTGTGGTTCACCAGAGAGGCCTGAATGAGGGACAGGCAATGTTCTCGTGCCTACACGCATCAAACAAACATCAAATTAAAGATCATCATGACAAAAATTTATTAATTAAAAAAATGAATGGCACTTTTCTGTAAGTACATTGTTGTACCATGGTCTTGCATCCACATACGGGGTGGACCCCCAAAAAAAGCCTTATTTATCAGGTGCCTGGGCGGATTTTTGTGGGCCACACTGAATAAACGATATTCTGTACGTCCAATCAGCCAGCGATCAACCAACCACGTGGCACGGATGCCATGCTCAAGACCACGTGGCACCAAACCATGCAACAGCAGCACGATGCCCAATTGTAGTTTTTTTTTTCCCCCAGAAAAACAACAAAATATGAAATCTGACCACACATTTGCAGAAGGCCCTTGTTTTGGATGTCTAAGTGACCAGGATTTATTATAAGCACAATGTTTACCACCAGAGGGCGCTAGTTTCTTATAAGTGTGTACTTCTGATGGACAGTGTGCACTTGCGGAGTTTCGTAAACCTACACAATTTACTACACGGTCAGGTGAAATACCCAACATACCAATACACAACTACGCAAATAACACAATCCATGAGAGCGCCTGAAATGTTCTCCCCTGAATGGACATGGGAGAACCACACACCCCCCACCCCCCACTCTGTTATTAAGGTTTATATAGAGCCGCTTGTTATTCAGAGTTATTGTACGTGTGAACTACGATGTGATTGTGAGTTTTCGTTGTGATCTGAACATCAGGGCATCTCTCTGATTGTTGTTACCTTCACCGTGAGTCTGGGGATCCGCTGACTGCTGGCCTCCCTCAGGGGACAGTCTGTGTCTGAGAAAAGACAAAACAGGAGAGCACAACGTTCATACAACATATCTGCATTTTGGTGATAAACGTTCACGCAGACGTCCTCATTGCTGTTAGCGTGCAACTCGTAGCGTGCGTTGCTGACGGCTGCTGGTTGAAGAAGTTAAGAAGTTGCCGCGTGTTCAGGAAGCGGATGGGGAGGGGCAGAGGGGTGGAGCCGTCCCACGTCAATCACTACCGAGATGACACATGCCTTGGTCACCCAGTCCACTCTACTCTACCCGCGTGCCAATCGCTATAGAGATGACACACGCCAAGCGCGCCACGTCATCCCCTCCACTCTACCTGCATGCCAATCGCTATAGAGATGACACACGCCAAGCACCCTGGGTCACCCAGTCCACTCTACCCACATGCCAATCGCTATAGAGATGACACACGCCAAGCGGTTTATTTTATATATAATAATAATGTATAACAGGTGAAGCAGTGGAAGGAGCACTGACCTGGTGGAACAAATGTTTCTTTCGTCGCCGCTGAACCCTGTAAGAACAGAAACTTTACTTTCCTCTGTTTAAAGACAATTCCATGATGGTTTCACTGCAACACGTTAAATGAAATGAAATGAAATGACTGAACGAATGAAATAAAAATAATAAGAGACAAGTGGCGCTCTGACTTAAGCGGTGCAGGTGGCCGGACTCAATGCGGTTCTCCGTGTTCATGTGAATGGAGAACCTCATGTGATTCAGAGATCCAGATTCATTAGAACTCTGGCTCTGATGGTGAAGCTTCATGTCGTTGGAATCGGTGTCCATGTGGACCAGCAGCTCACCTTTCGGAGATTCATCTGTTTTTTAAACAGATCCCCAAACTCCTTCTTTCGTTTCTGCGAGTCCTCCTGAGCCTCTCCTCCTCCGTCATCATCATCATCGTACCTGAAGATTTAAGGACACCAGGTTGGGTTTCCCGGAGGCTCAGACAGAAATCGTTACGTTGTGAGAAAACGTACCTTTCAAAGCCGTAGCCTTTCTTTCCTCCGGCGTAAAGTTCAGGATTGAAACCAAACGGACCTCTGGGTTCCGAGCTCTTCGTCGGCCCGGTCCTGATGCTGAGGGTGGCGGCTCTCGCCAACTGCGCCCGCACCATGTTGGGATTGAGACAGAAGTCACAGGCGCCATTACAGTTCGGCGTTTGGTCCCCAAAGAACTTTGATATCGTGGCGTGTCGGCATCTGCAAACATCAAGAACCATCTGTTTAAAGTCTGACGTTCATGAGATATCAATAGCTGCCTCGACCACGAGACCATCAGTGCTGGAGATCCAGGTTCTAATCCCAATCTGGGCGAAGTTTCCAGGATTAAATAAATCTGGGTGAAGATTCCCAGGTTCTAGACCCAATCTGGGCGAATATTCCAGGTTCTAGACCCAATCTGGGAAAAGATTCCAGGTTCTAATCCCAATCTGGGCGAATATTCCAGGTTCTAGTACCAATCTGGGCAAAGATTCCAGGTTCTAGACCCAATCTGGGCAAAGATTCCAGGTTCTAGACCCAATCTTGGTGAAGATTCCAGGTTCTAGACCCAATCTGGGCGAAGATTCCAGGTTCTAGACCCAATCTGGGCGAAGATTCCAGGTTCTAGACCCAATCTGAGCGGAGTTTTCAGGTGCCAATCCCAATATGAGCAGATATTTCAGGTTCTAGTCCCAATCTGGGCAAAGATTTCATGTTCTCCACGTGTCCGTGTGGCTTTTCTCTGGGTTTAGTCCAAAAACAGGGATTCAAGGTGAATTAGCTGCTCTAAATTGCCCCTCTTTAAACTTCCCCTACATGACGTGTCTGGGAGTACTTGCCCAGCACCCTAAAATGTTCTCCCCTAAACGGGCATGTGGAGCTCCACCCACGATCACTGTAGAGGAAGATGATGAGGAATTGATACCACCTCTGTCTGCACCACTGTACTACAGGAAGTGCGGTCATGTGCACAGTGACCTCATGCGTGTCTTGATGGTGTTGATGCTCTTAGTTATTTCTGCTGGGACACACCCCACACCTGCCAGACTTCCTGCCTGCCGGTCAAACCACTGGAGGAGGACACCCACGCCAAAATGAGTGACCCAATGTAGTCTTGCAAGTGAGTCACACGCAGCCACTTCCAACTGACCTCATGTAGGTCCTCTCCCCCAATTTAGTCATTTCGAGCAGAACCTCAAATGTTGATCTTGGACTCGATCCTGGAACCGTTCTAATACCAGCATTGTGTCGACACAGAGTTGGTTCGCAGGCAAAAGGAGGATCCACACTGAAGATCTCATTCTTGCGTTTACATCTTTATGAGCGAGACATGGAATTCTGTTCTGTTATGCTGCCAGAATGACCCCCCCCCCCATTCTTTTTTTATTTCTCAATTTATTTTATTGTATTATTCATATATATATATATTCTTTTCTTTTGCATTGTTTGAAAAATCTGCTAGAACAATAACTTTGTGTAAACAAATACTTAAACTATGAACACGAGGGTCTAATCTTCACCAGAGGAGGCCGTCCTCATAATTATGGTCCTCCTTAACATCAGACTGTGTCAGACACATCAACCTGCGGGTCACTTTTATGCTCAAAGAAATGCAAGAACACTAACAAGAAATTTTAAAACAAGAAGTCATTTTCAGTTTGGAGAGAGAGAGCGAGAGAGACTTCAGAGAAATGGTGCAGAAGGCTGTTGTGCAACCCCATATTGTGTAAACCACAAATTTCTGCGTCTTCATGTCCCGGCAGAAAAACCACACATAAGGCAATTAAGAAAAACCCAAGAACCCAAACCAAAAAACCCGGAGGAAACCCATGTGGACACGGGGAGGACATGGAAACGCCACCCAGATCGGGATCTACAACGGGGGTTTGGCAATTAAGTACGTGATATTTTCCAATCGTTACGTGGCCGGCCACCACCACGGGGGAAATCGTGGACGGAAATTTGTGGACGGCCCAAAATCCTCAAGCGAAACGTTGAGAGCAAAAACAGGACCTTTCTTAAAGAATGGATGGAAATATGCCCCCATCCTCCCAGTTTTATTAATGCAAAGCCCACATGCCTGATCTGTAACGAGGGGGGGGGGGGTATGCAATATCAGACGAAACACCAAACGCAGCAGCTCATTTGGATGCGAGGACGTCTGGTCTGTTTGAAAGAAGTCGGGTTTTAAGGACTAGTTTGGTTTTCAGCACCAGGGGGCGCCACTGACTATTAGGTTCCCAATGCACCATCCTGGGGAGAACGTCTCGGGCGCTGGGCAGATACACCCAGGACAGGGCACCAATCCATCGTTGGGCACACACTCACTCACACAGCCACACACACTATA
>JAOUQT010043450.1:0-11032 GCA_025769995.1 Xyliphius kryptos
TGTGGCCTGCCTCATACGGAACGCGACGTGTGGCCTGCCTCATACGGAACGCGACGTGTGGCCTGCCTCATACGGAACGCGACGTGTGGCCTGCCTCATACGGAATGCGACGTGTGGCCTGCCTCATACGGAACGCGACGTGTCGACGTGCAACCTGAATCATACGGAACACAGTGTCGACATGCAGTTAGCATCATATTAAACAAAACATCATTGTGAAATCATCCTCATACTGATCAGTGCCAATATAAACCTGAGATCATTCTGAACATAGTACCAAGAAGAGCATTTGACTAACTGAGCCAATTAGAAGTGTGCAAAAAAAGCCAGGCTCATACTAAGCAAAGCACACAGCCTCATACTTCAAAAAAGAGCTGTGTACAACAAGACAAAGCAGCAGTGTGCACCCAGCCTTAAATTTAACAAAGCAGTACTATGCACCCTCACATCGAATAACACCAGCCTCTAACTAAACTAAAGTAAAGTGGATGCAGCAATGTAATAAACATGGAAACATAGTGGGCTCATCCTCATACTGATCAATGCAGCAATGTGTTTCCATGCGTTGGACTGAAAAAGTACTGTTCGTGGATCACAAGGGTCAATAAGCTGTTCTTTGTTCTCTACAGGTTTGTAATATTTACCAGCCCATATGTCACAAACAAGCCAAAGTAAAAAATAAGGATTAGGATCATATTTCCACAACCCTTTCTGTTGAATTTACTTAGAAAGCTGCATTTATTTATACTTTCTGCTTGCTGTATAAATCTGCACATGTGCAGTTGTTGCTAAAAACATGCTCAGGGTGTTTGAGGATCGTTATAACTGTAGACTTTTAGAACATATCAAAAATGTATAAAAATGCCTCCCATCCACCCTATGAAAGACCGGTAAGAGACAGAAACACATTCAGTTTAAGACGGATTCCTCCTAAATGCACCACAGAAGGTCATTCGTACCTGTGGCCATTAAACTATAATTCTTCTCTAAACATGTAATAACGTGCAATACCAAATTATGATACATAGGTGCAAAGCTATATTAGGTGCATTTCATTACTTAATATGACTCAAGTGCAATAGATTTTATTATAAAAACTAGTAGTTTGGGTCCTGAAATCTGTCAATAATGCATACCTCTGACCGCCTCACATTTGTATTGTGTTATATACAGGCGCTGATCATAAAATTAGAATATCAAGAAAAAGTTGATTTATTTCAATAATACCATACATGCAAAAAGTAAAACCAGGATATTATATTCATTCGTTACACACAAAATGATATTTTTCAAATGTTTAATTCTTTTCATTTTGATGATTATAACTGACAACTAATGAAAATCCCAAATTTAGTATCTCAGAAAATTTGAATATTATTTAAGACAAATATAAAAAGTTTTTAGAAATGTTGGCCAACTAAAAAGTATAAGCATGTACAGGATTCAATATTTAATTGGGCTTCTATTGCCTGCATTACTGCAGCAAAGCGGCATGGCATGGAGTCGATCAGTCGGTTACATTGCTCAGGGGATCCTCTTTTAAATTGTTGGGTCTGGCGAATCGCATCTTGCTCTTCACAATACTACATAGATTGTTTGTGGAGTTCAGGTCAGGCAAGTTTTTAAGCCAATTAACAACAGAGACACCATGGTCCTTAAACCTGGTACTGGTAGCTTTGGCACTGTGTGTGCAGTCCTATTGGAAACTGAAATCTGCGTCTCCATAAAGTTGGTCAGCAGCTCCTCTCTTCTTTCAGACTGAATTTGGGATTTTTATTAGTTGTCAGTTATAATCATCAAAATGAAAAGAACTAAACATTTGAAATGTATCAGTTCGTGTAATGAACAAATAATATACTAATTTCATTTTTTGAGTGAAATTAATGCTATAAACTCTTGATATTCTAATTTCATGAACAGCATGTGTACAATACATTATTTTCTTGATGTTTTTTTATAAAGTGCCATATTCTTCATGGGCTAAGCATTCAAAGCCCTCTATGTAGTTCCTGTGGGAAATACATGTCTAGTTAATAAATTGTAATTCGGACACTAAAAAGCAGTATTTGATTGTTAAAGATACTGGAATCCTGTTACTCAGGGTCAGTGTTTAAAAAAACAGACTAGATTTGTCACGGAAGTTCAGTTTATCAACAATTTTGCTTTTAATAACTGAATTTATAAATCAAACCTTGTTTTTTATTATAGTATATTAGTAACTGTTTAAGCAATAAGGAACTCAAGGTTCTACATTATAGTGAATAAATCACCGAAGAGGTGTAACGACACTTTTGAATTAAAATTTGCTAGTAATACTTTAACCTTAATTTGATATTGCATCTTATTCTGCCTTTTATTTTTTGACGTGCTTACTATGGTTTATATTAGTACTTGAATTCTTTATTCTATATTATAACACTGTAAATAGGGCCTTTTTGACTACTGCTCATTGCCCCTTGGGATTAATAAAAAATTCTGATAATGACTTGTTTAAGAGGAGGTTTAGTGGTTAGCACGTTCGCCTCTCAGCGCTGGGGGGTACCCGGTTTGCATCCCGATCTTGGTGGAGTTTCCATGTTCTCCCCGTGTCCACGTGGGTTTTCTCCGGGTACACCGGTTTCCTTCCACAGTCCAAAAACATGGATTCCAGGTAAATTAAATGCTCTAAATTGCCCTGTATAGTATGTGTTTGTGTATGTGTGTGTGTGCAAAGCGATAGAGATGTTTTACCCAAGGATGGGCATGGGGAACCCCACCACGACCCTCATAAAGGAATAAGCGGAAGATGATAAATGGACTTGTTTGAGTTGGTGCAAACATGGGGCTTAAATGCCATTACAGTGAGCCCTCTTGACTGGGTTCTCTGCAGTCTCTGCTACTTTTGATTATACAGCCACACACTACACTGTGTTTAATTCTGTCTGTTAATGAATTAGTGTCTTGTTTTCTTTTAAGGTATTGTGGTTCCTACATCAATGATATCAATAGCACTTAAATAGATGTTAAGTAGATCAGATGGACTTTGAAACTTGATCTGATGATGATTTAAAACATTTCTGAACAACAAAACCTAGGCCCACAGTACTCATAGACTGTTACTGTGAAGCCCAGTGAGCACTTTTATTTCCACAATGAATCAAAGGAATTTTTACGAGTTTAGTGATGGAACTGAATTAATTAATATATTGTGGCCTTAACAGATTTTTAGTTTGTAAATAGACTCTTTAATATTCACATAATCTGTACATTACTATTGTTCTTCACTGTTAACATTTCCCAGCCTTAAGGAGGATGAGGTCCTCCCACTGAACCTCGGTCCTCACAAGGTTTCTTCCTTTGAAAACAAACAAATATTAGGGAGTTTTTTTTTTAATGTCATGTCAGCTCAGTATTTCGAGGTCAGGCTTAGACCGCTACAAAGCTGCTATTGACTATTGTAAAAATTATTATATAAATTAACTTCTGTTTGACTACAAATGATTCAGGCTTATCAACTTAAGTAACAGATGACTTTTATTTTAAAAGAACTAACTTTGTTCTGACTGAACTGCCTTAACACCATACTTAAAAAAATCTAGAAACCAGAACAATATGATGGTTTGTATTCCATCACAACTTGACATTTTAACGATATTTTAACCTTTTCTTTCCAAGATATTCATTTTACCTTTGCTACCTTCCTCCAGTTAAGACAATCAAAGAAGTAGTATGTTCCTCTCTCATAGGTGTTGGTCTTCAAAGTGGGCTCCATTCCCGGTGCTCTAGTAATCCACACCCTTTCCTCTTTATGGTACCTCCAGTCTCGGTTAAAGCTGTAACACAAGTGTAAAACAGCACCATGTTTAATTCACTAATACAAAACACAGTTTAAATATTTTCTCCGTTACTGTAATGAACACCATTCATTCATACAGTTCAACAGCAGCCAGAAGCTGTAAGAGGTCGCCTCCGTTCATGTAGTAGAGGTAGAACAGCAGGTCCTCTCCATACCGTGCTAGTTTTATTGCAGCCAGCTGTGAACAAATGATAGGAAATTCATATTAAAGATGCCACGATAATGTTAGCCATTAAACGTGAATAAAAATGTTACAATTAAACTATCGTAAGCGTGATTTAAAGATCCTCATAATGTCATTCTTAAGAAAAAATACTTTTAAGACCAAGTGGTGCAACTTAAATGGAACAAAAAGTCACACTTGCAACACGCTGGACTGTTTACTTTGTCATTACAGAAAAAACTTTCTTTTAAATGGATATGTCGATATGTACTTCTAAGGGACACAGATTTTTTTAAAACTTTTTAAAACCTGCATTCTCTTTTGTTATTACATAATAATCGTATAACAAAGCAATAAGCCATGAGAGGGCATGCATTATTGAGCACAAATCTTGAGATGCGGTGTTAAGAATGACATGACGCGAAATGCCATTACACCTCTTTCCTGTGATTTATTCACAATAATGCACCTTGAATGCCTGGTTGCTTTCAGAAAACGGTTACAAGCACACTATATTAAAACAATTAAGTTTGAGTCATAAATGCATTTTTTGAAAGTTAAATCGTAAATGAACTAGTCTTCTGCCAAGTAATCTGGATTTTAAAGTGAAAGCTGATCACCAAGTAAAAGGTTTCTGGTTTCTTCAACAGACAACAATCGCCGCCTAGTTGCCAAATTGCAGAATGCAGTTAATAAATACATTGGGAAAATAATTGGTATTGTTTATCACAAACATTGATTTGAATGTGAAGCAGTTAGAAGAGTGCATTATTTTCAACAATGTCACAGCTGGACACTGCTGATTATTTCTTAGACAGTAATCTTCTTCCCCAATTCAGATAAAGTGCATCACTGTCATCCAACTGAATAATTAAGATCTTAAACGCAGCACATTTGAACAGAACAGGTCACATCCCTCCCACTCACAACTCTTATAGCACACATACCTTATCCCTTATATGAATGTTGGTTAAGTACTCAGAAGGAACATGGAAGTCTGAAAGAAAAGTGTTAAAGTTAGCATGGAGTCAAACAAAATGATTCATCCCTCAATATACAGAATACACTTACCAATATCCTGTGGTCGACATGGTGCAGACGCCCAGGGAGATGCAAACTTGGGGTAAAGATTCCTGTTAAAAAACAGACCCACATGCACATGTTAAAGATGTTTCAATAAAGCCAGACAAAACTGATAATATACAGAAAAGCCTGCTCTAAGGAAGGTGCCTTACTCTGGGGAGTTAAGGTTGAGACCCAGCGTCGTTAGGTCGCTTCCTAATGCCAGATGAACCATTCCAGGATCGGTCTCAGCTGCTCGGATGAAGGCCAGCAGCCCGATCATCCCAAACTGATCCGTCACCATGCCTGAAGGAATGTTCGTCACCTTACCTGTGAGAGGAGAGAGAGAGATAATTTATATTTGACACTCATAGCAAGAATGTTTGAAATTATACTCTATGTGGGGTGCGCAAAGGGATGTTAAACTGTTTTTTTTTTTCTGTGTTTCTGGCTCATAGTGTGGTTTAATTCATTAATGTAGCACGACATTATGTGTCTTGTGTGTTAATATACTGAAGATGAGAAAATTTCAAAAAAGCTTTTTGTACGCATCCCTAAACCATGACATTGAACAGTCTTTGTTTATAGGTCATTTGAGAGTTGTTTTGAGGCTCCCATGTTGCCACACTTCAGAGAAAATACCCTTTCTCATAATTTGGTTCACCTGTGTATGTAGGTCAAGGGTCAATGAGCTTAAAAAACTAATTTTGTGTCCAATAATTAGTGCTAAAGGTATTCAAATCAATAAAACGACAAGGGTGTCCAGATTTATGCACCTGCCCAATTTTGTTTGAATAATTGTTGCACATGTTCTGTAAATCCTATAAACTTAATTTAGCTTCTCAAATATTAATGTGTAGGTCTGATCATGAAAATTATAAGGGTGTCCAACCTTTGCATACCAATGAAAGTTAAATGACATGGTGAACAAATCTCATTGGATTTAACTTTTCTTCACTTAAAGCATCCAGTTAGGATGCATACCACAGAAGAAGACCACAGCATTATAAAATCATTGGCTGCGTTTGATCAGGAGAAACCCCCCCAAAAAATGTGAAAAGTTTGAAAGCTTGTACAACACAACCTCTTGAACCAGCAACACAATTTTGCAGGGAATAATAAATCGGATAACAGTCACTAATACAGTCTTAGTTCAGTAATCTGCCGAACACGGCACAGTTTAAAGATCAGTCAGCATTTGGTATTTTTAATGTTGAAACAAAACAAAAATATTTTTTAAGGACACACACAATCCTCAAACCATTCCTGAACTATTTTTCATGGCAGGGACCATACTGCCATGAAGAGTTACTGCTAAACAGTTTACAGCCATCATAGAAAAGTTTTCATGAAAGGTTGAACATGGTCTGCGACAATGCTTATTCAGGGTACCCTGCATCCACCAAGCCTTCCTCCGATAGTGCAACCTGGTGCCATGTGTTCCCCATATTAACAATGCACACGCATACAACCGTTTACACATAATGTAAAAGAAAATGTTATACATCAGACCAGACCATCATGTTCTATTACTCCACGGTCCAGTTTTGATGCTGAGGTGAACATGGGTCAGCATGGGTAGCTGACTAGTCTGTAGCTATACAGACCCATATACAGACCCATATAAAACTGTGACACACTGTTTATCTGACATTAGAACAACATTAAATTCAGCAGCAATTTAAGATGCAGTTGCTCAAATACACCAGACTACAGAGGCCAGCTGCCACTCCCAACATGCATCAATCAAACTTTAGCACCCATGGTTCTGTTGCTGGTTTATCACTTAGTTGGACCACATTTGACTCAGTCACCACAACTTGGCCCTTTTCCAGCATCTAACATCAACTTTGAGTACAAAACAATCATATGCCACCTGAAACATCACACCTATACTATACTGTGATGATGAGACAATCAGTGTTCTTCACATCACCTGTAGTGTGTATGATGTTATTCCTGGGGTTAATATTCATACTAATTAATTTACACATCATCGGAGAGCTGTTTGGTTATTCTACAAAACGTGCCATGATATACAGCAGCTTAGATTTGAAATAACTTACCATCAGGCAAAACCTGGATCCCCTTTTTCTGCTGGTTATTGTTCTGTGCTGATGTTTTATCACCTGGAAACTTGGGACCATCTGCACTGGAGCTGCTCTTGGTTGTTGAGTTCAAGTTCTGTTAAAAAACAAAAGATTTAAATTTTCACCAGGAAAAAAAAGACAAAGGAAATCATACCACAATAAAACAGAACACTGACTGATTTATTTTCGTCCGTGCTCAACGTCGGGTCTTTGTAGTTAGGCCCAGGCAGTGCAGGAAAATCCTCGTTGTGAATCGAGAAGTCTTGAGACTGTTCGGTTGAAGGTTTCGTAACCATCCCTACTGTAAAGTTACAAACATAGTTTCTTAAGTTGTCTTTGATAACCGAAAACTACTTGAAATTAAACGGCATCATAATCACTATGAAGTAGATGTGCAAATCTTTCATTCATCTATTGATCTCATCAATCGATCAAGTTTTTGTTGTCATGACCAAATAAGCTCCCTCACAGTTTCTGTTTACTATGTCTGGAGACCCAAATTATTTTTGCCATTTAATGTTCCCTACATATAGTCAATCACTGAGCAAGTCCACAGTACACTGGCCGCGACACCTCATAGGTTCATCAAACTATCTAACATATCTAATTATATTCTGATAATATAAGCTGTAAAAATTTGTAATAAATTTAGATGGATTCGAATCTCAGCTTTCTATTTGATCAAATCATTTATTCTTCTCCTAAGCTTAATAGTATTAAGGATGGGGGGGGGGGGGATAGACAGCCAACAGATTAAATGAGCTGTGCAGACTGATGATCCCAAGGGGGTTTGTGAAAATAATATATGCCAAGAGTTGTTACCATAAGGGGCTCTTCCAGCCAAAGGATTATGAAGTGGTGTTGGGTTGCCATTTCCTTCCCTCCGACTTCTATCTGCTAACGCAGGAAAGTCTGAGAGGTCCAGTCCTGTTACATTTTCACTTCCATCTGCAACACAGATCACAGAATCATTACCATTATATCAACATACTGAAAAATATAGTATTCCAACGAAATCAGCTGTAAAATACTCAATTAATAGTAATCAATTAAGATGAATTTGAATAGATCATATATACATAAAAATAGTGGGTACCTAATCTATATTTAAAACTGTAAAAATTCTCTGTTTCGTTTTGCTTTTTAGTATTTCAGGACTCACTCACCTGTTCCATTGAAGACATTGTTCGATAAGGAGTTCATACCAAACCCCTGACTTCGTCCCATTCCAAAACCTGACATACTGGGGAATGGCAGATATACATGTATAAGTCAATCGTTATGTTGAAATCCCTCTACCGCTCCATCCTGCATGGCAGGTGCCGTACCTGTTGATGGTAAAGGGCTGGCGTGCCGGCTGCTGCTTTGGCATACAGATGATGCTCGGCGAGCTTCGGTTGGGGCTACCAAGGCCTGAACTACTCATGCTGTTGGTCCTGCTACTCAGATTCATGCCTTGGCCCACTTGTGAGTGATTGATCATGTTCCTGGAGTTCATGGGAAGAATGCCCCTGTGATGTAGCAAATATAGATAGAATTCAATCAAGTGATTGAGGACATGCTTAAAAAGCAAAGGCAATTCGTGAGTGAGCATACCTGTTGGGCGAAGGTGGAGTATGAAGCGAAGACAATGTTGGGACACCTGTCGTTGGGGTGCTATGGCTTGGTAACTGATTACCTTGCGCTAAATTGCGATTTAATTGAGGATTGTTGTTGCTCATGTTCCGTAATGAGAAGCCTAGTGCACCGACACCTATTAAAGATATGCGACTGAATAAATACAGGGCAAACCAGCAATGCTCCTGCTTCCTGAAGTAGTTCTATATCTGTACTCACTTTGTGAACCATACAAACTCGCACCGAGCTGCGACAATTGACCCGACGATGACGGTGAAGGAGATGCCAAAATCTAAAAACACAGGAGGTTCACAAATTTGCATTACGGTCACCTACGTAACAATTCCAACAATATCTGTGATGTGTACCTAATCCAATCCCGGAGCCAACAATAAAAACAAAATGACTTACATCTTTATCCGTTCGATGAGAAAACATCGACGGCTGCCCATAGTACATACTCTCTTCAGGGTAGTCACTTTCGACCCCCTCAAACTTCTTTCTCGGAGCACTAAACATGCCGTTCGTCACCTGTAAAAACAGGTCAAGAGTGTTAGCATCATCATCATTCTCCAACTTTTCTGATTCAGCTACAGCAAACAAAGCAGATCTAAAAAGTTGTACTTTAACTCTTTAACTTTTTTTTAACAAGACGGTTTAAGAACAGACTTCACAAACAGGCTGTGGTGTCTGTCTAGTCAGTGGGTTGTCAGATTGAGTGATCCAATGCTGACAGCGTGTTTTTACTGGGTTTACCGCAAGATCATTGTGTGTTACTAATGTGGGTCATGGTTGTAAACAGTCATTAGTTACAAACTCAAGCTTTATACTGAATCAACTGTAGCTCATAAAGTAAAGATGTTGCTTTTCTTATTCTCCTAAACCTAACATTTAGATTCTTTCCACTTATAAATGTTAGTACAGAAAACAGAAACTGGTGTGTAACAGGTTTCAAGACTGATGTGCAGTAACCACTTTATTTAAAGACGATGCTTTTGGGTTATTTTTTACACAGGGGTGCTGAGAGGACAGAATATACTGTATCTTGTATCTGGTGTTTGCAGTGTAATGTTCATTATGTTGATCAGGCATCCACACTTAAGTACAGTCTGTAAATGGCTTTATTATCACGTCAGATCTTTCATTATTAGAAACATGTCTACAGCTATTCTCACATCGGAGAAAAGCTTTGCATTCACCGACAGGGAACCGCTACCATTTCGAGCTTCTAACATCCAGAATGAGAATAAATCAACTAAACTATATCGTTAGAACATCTGAAAATGCATTTTAGTTTTGCCCCTCTACTGAAACTGACAGGCCAAACTGTACAATGCAATTATAGTATTTTAAAAAAACAGAGAAAAAGTTATTTCAATATATATTAACAAACACAAAGTACATATTAAATATAGTTAACAACCACCAACGACAATTTCATTGCTGTTTGAAGGATTGTAGTGTGTACGAAAAAAAAGTGTGTACGCTCAAAAAACGTGTACATGCGCTTGAAAAAATGAAGTCAAGTTAGTTATCCTACCTGTGAGTAAATTAGTAAAAAGTCGGTTTACTTAAACAGCGGGATGGTTACCAGCTATGGATAACTAGCTTGAGCGGCTGCTAAATGTTGTTAGCCCCCACAAGCAGCAGCTACCGAGATAAAAGTGGTAAATGAACCCCGCTGGGGTTTAATAATAAACCACGGATTAAGATAAGACCGTTCGTTTTGATTATAAAATGAGAGAAGTTTAAATCGCGTCCGCATTTAGAGTCGCTTTAAGCCTTTAGCCCGGTAGCTTGGGATTTATTAGCCGCGGAGCTAACAAAGTGGAGAGACGGAGAGTAGGCCGTCAGCGCAGCCGTGATCGACATCTCCACTCAGCCGCGCACACTAGCATTCTATACAGTACACAGAAGTAGTACAGAAGCACTGCCGACGTACTACACTGCAGCGCTATATATTACGCTAGTATGTGGGAGCCCCCCCCCTCTCTCTCACTCACTCTCACCCCTTCTCTCTCACCCCCCCCCTCTCGCTGCTCGCTCAGGCTAACGGCTAACGCGGCTAGCACGGACAAAAACACAAGACCTGCCGACCTCACGCCGACTGCGCGCGCGCGTCGCGTCGTAGCACGGCGGGACGTTACAGACGACGACGGGCTAGGACCTGGCGATGGAATCGTCCCGTTGGACGCCGCCGTGCACGATCGCAAAGATGAAAAAAATCCACTAACCGCATTAATTTCCCCTCTGCTCGTAGATCCA
>JAOUQT010043459.1:0-11032 GCA_025769995.1 Xyliphius kryptos
TATATATCAATAAAGTATTCTAATAATCCATATGATCTAATTTGATGTTAATCATACCAGGTGTTCATGTACTATATTATCTTTCATACAGAGCAGCTCGTTTGCTCATTAAGCCATGTGTTGTTTACAATGTGCATATTTCACGAGCCTCTTATAATCTCTAATAGAGATCTCTTTACTGAGTGATGCATATGCTGCATCATCAATTAACTGCAAACACAAGATAAGGCACTCAGTGAGGAATAATGACTAAGACCAGCATGCTGTATTGAGACGATGTGATGTCATGCAATGACAATGGAACCAGTCGCCTAAGATTAATATGGTACAGCCAAAAGCAACTGGCCTTGTGGTTTGATAAATATTGCATCCAATTTATTAAAAGTTATAAAATGGGTAGTTCCGGTCCTAAAATAAAGAATAAAGTGATCTATTCTAATCCTTTACTTACACACCAGGGAGTTTTTTCTTGCCACTGTTGCTTCAGCTTGCTCTTTGGGGGTTTAGGGACTCTGTAAAGCTGCTTTGTGACAACACACTGTTGTAAAAAGCACTATATAAATAAATTACTTGAATCTGAACTTACAGAAGAATGTCAAATGGTGTGCAAATGGGTTTAGGTTCCTTGCTCAAAGGCCCTTCAACCATAGTAGTTGGTGGAACCGGGAATCGAACCGGGGACCTTCAGGTTGTAGGCTTGTGGTCCTTAACCACAAACCTATGACTGCACCATAATGAGATCGGAGAAGCTGGGATGGGGGCAGAGCTCTGCCTGGTACTCAAACCCACGACCCTGAGATTAAGAGTGCTTCACTAACAGAAGCCAGGCTTTGCTGAAACAATAAATCTGATTGGCTGGGCCGTTTGTCCAGCCATGACCTTATTGACAAGAACACACACCTCTGTCAATGAGTGATGTACAATACATGATTTTCTCAATGCATTCTGTAATTTGATTAGTATTTGATTGAGAAACCGCAAACCTGTTACCCAGCAATCAGCATTCACTTTAAAAACAGGACTTCATTACTAGGACCAGATTATTACCGGTTTTGCTTTCACTAAGTGTATTTATGAATCAAATCTCGTTGTTTTTTTTATAATAGTGTGTAATTCATTTATTCATTATCTTTCGCTTATTCCTTTATGAGGGTCGCGGGGGGGGTTCCCCATGCCCATCCAGGGGAGAACATCTCGGGCGCTGGAGGGATACATCCTGGACAGGGCACCAATCCTTTGCTGGGGACACGCTTACACAGCCACACTCTCACACACACACTATACAGGGCAATTTAGAGAACTCAATTTACCTTGCATCCATGTTTTTGGGATGTGGGAAGACATCTGACTAAATGTGTGCTTGCCAAAAACTTTAATGAAGACAAAATTAAAGAAAGTTATCTTGCCACCCAGGTGTAGAATTGCTAATGGCTATTTTACATATGTAAACTCCAAAGTCATCACTCATTCAAAAACAATTGCCTTTTAACTTTTATGTTGTTTCATCAAGTGTAACATATTAGAAACATGCACTTTTCTTTCTTTTTAATTTAACCGGATGAGCCCTAACAATGCGTGGCCAGTTACAGTTACAGAATTTACTCCATCAGATTGCCAAGTGTGTCTAAGGAACAGGATCGGTTTGCTCAGCTGTCCGTCTATGGACCCCGTTTGCATCTTCTGCCCAAGCTGTTGCCACCACGTTGGAAACACACCTAAATAATACTGCTGCTGTTTAACAGATCTTAGGGGGCCCAAACCAAACCCTGCAAATCAGAAGGGTTATCCACATGATTTCATTAAAAAAGCACATCTATCCGTTGCTGCACATCTGTGCTTGTCCCAACATCATCCTATTATTGCCTTGGGTTGTGTTTTTGTTCAGGGTGAATAAACTGATGTGCCAATGCAAGCTGTTCCACTGCCAGCACACGGCTCTCACTCCTTTATAGATAAGACCGGATCTGAATGAAACGGCAGAGATCTTTACTCTCATCCACAAAACAGCTGCTGCTCGTTTAATCTATGTAACCTGGTCGTCAAACAACTCGTCTGTTTATTTGGGTTCAAAACCCCAGCAACGGCAGATAAAAGGATTTCTCATCTATTCTGCTGCTACAGTTTGAACATTATGACATTCAAAAAATATTTTTAAAAAACACAGCAATCTACCGAAACTATAAATTACAAGCAATAATGAAATAAAAGACTGATCAATAAGTAACGTTTACTCATCTTTTAAGGTTTAAAATGATGAACGAAAATGAGTGAACTGAAAATCTGATTTAAAGAGGCATGGGAAAACCCCACTTGTGTTGCAGCATGACTGTGCCCCAGAGTAGAGTACAAAGCATAGAGCCATGTCCTGAAAGTCCCTCTAACAACTTTGGAATGGACAAGAAAAGAGATTGTTAATGTCCAACACACACATTTACATATCCTGTACACACAGTATGAAAACGAAGGTCTAAATAGGGGATAATGTACAGTGGAGGAGGAGAATAATATACAGTGCACATAAAAGGAACTCCTCCAACAAAGAGGGAGAGAGAGAGAGAGAGAGAAAATTCCCAGCTGATCTCTGGAAGGCAGCAGCACTCGGATCGGCTGCATAAGGATCACGCTGGTAAGTTCGGCCTTAAAAGATTATTCGAAATACTTTGGAATGTTTGACAGTTCAGACATGACGATAAACTTGCAAAAATCTGCTGACAACTCTGCCCGGCTGAACTTCACTACATCAGATGCAGTGTGTGCATGCAGCCTGCAGCTTTCTTCAGTCACTAACTCTTCCCTTGTGTGAGGACGTGGCTCTTTCTTGCACTTTTTCCATCAGGTTAGCATCTGGCTTTTGACGGATTTATTGAACCTTTGCACCCAACACTTTCTTCCCTCCTACGGGTCTCAAGGACAACAATCTGTTAGATAAGTTTTGAAAGGCGGCACGAATAAATGGGAATGTTAAGAGAATCAATGAGGCTTTCAGTGAAGTAATAAGGCAGGTTTCCATGCATGCCTGAGTCACATCGCCATCTACATTCAGTGCTGTATGTTTCACTCCTGCAGGATTATTGGTTTCGGATCTAAGGATTGGATTTGTTAGAAAAGGAGTCAGATGAATGGAGGATGGATAAAAAGATGAGTTGGGTGGGAAACACAGTAGGGTCTTATTCTGGCACAGAGCATCAGCATTGTTAAGTTAGAGACATTTATAACAATCAGTGACCTGATAAAATTAAAATAAAAGAATAAATAAAACTGGTGTTTAATCATCATTAAGAAGCTGAAAAAAACTTCCTTTATTGGAGGATGGAGAGGACAGGCATTGTTCAACATTCCTATAAGTCTGTTCAACACTCCACATTCCTTTTTTTTGTGCAGACACCAATTCTCAACGTGTTAAAAAGTTTCCAGCTATTGTTCTCAGGATGCAGGGAGAAAACTGAACCAGAAAAGAGTTTTTTTTTATATATATATATAAGGGCAGTTATGAGAAGAAAAAAAACCAGCTGCGGCTTCAGCAATGTCAATGAGGTATACCTGCAGTTAGCAACAAACACCACATATTTGATCCTAATCTTTGTATTTGTCGCTAATTATAGGGAAAAAATGCACTTAAAAAAAAGCTCTTTACAGCAGTTATTAAAATAATAATAATACAAATGATAATTTTTTTATCTGCTTGAGAGCTGGTGTACATTTAATAAACTGTTTCTAATAATAACTAATAGTTGTGTTTATTGTCGCAATAACATTAATACAATGACATTGAGTTACAATTCACAACCTCGCCACAAGAAGTTCAAAACCAGTCTAAAGTTCAAACCTGCTTACTTTTTTCACCGTTACACATTTCATGATTAATGATAAAAAATGAGATAGACATCACACAATACGCTGGAATTGCTAATAGACCACTTATGTCTGTCACACCCTAGTTAAGTTATGTCACACCCTAGTTAAGTTACTCCTTGTTTTGCATCATTTTAGTTAATTAACTCTGTTAATTAGTTTATTGGTTTTGTCTGTTGATTGGTTTGTTTCTGTCATGTGATCTTGTTCCCTCTTGTATTTAGTTCTGTGTTTCCCAGTCCTCCGTGTATGTCCTCGTTTGTGTCACCCCGCTTTTGTGTATGCCTCTCTGTTTGGTTACCTCTGGGTTAATATATTCCCTCCCGTTTGACTCACTGGTGTTGCCTGGCTCCCTACGGCGTGTTGGTGCGCTTCGGCTCTGCGCATGATTTTGCGCAGCCGCGTTTCTCGGCGTTAGCGGCAGCGTGACAATGTCATGTGTCATGGTGTAGTCGTTGTAATGTCGTTGTAATGCCCAAATCTGGAACTGAGGGTCTTAGTGTGATGATTAAGAACAATAAATGTTTAGAACCAAATTTTTTTTAATATATTTTTCTCCTGTACATCACTGGAACCTCTAAATTACAATGTTATAATGTTTATATTGCTACATGGAAGCTAATGATACTGCATGTACGTTAGGTTTTAGTAAGCTACACCAAAAAAGGTGGAGCTATAGAGGTTGTATCATATTGTGGAAGCGCAAAAGTATTAAGACAGTAAAGTAAATGTACAACAGCACAGCTACATGTAGCAATATTAGTATTATGACTAAAACCAGCTCATGGTTCAGAGGATCCAGTGAGTACAGGAGAAAACATCGTGTTTTAAACATAATTATTCACCACAGAACATGATGGAGGTGATTTTTAAAAAATCAAGTCATTTTTGCCATCTAAAATCTACTAAAATCCACAGTAACAAATACCGACATAATAAAAATAATGCTGACTACAGAACAACTACATTGGTCTATTGTGAGAATAACACTTACATTAGACACTGGGAAGTAATTAGGTTGATTTAATTTATGTAAATTAGTTGAAACCCTTAGAAAGACCCTTTTATAACAAAGACAATCCAAATAAAGCCTGCTTATCTGGTTGGTTGGCGTATTTACAGAATTAAACTGGCATTCTGCCTTAAATGCTGCCGGAGGCCTGGTCTGACATTTAACCACGTATGATCCAAAAATACAACACAATGCAGATACAGATGGATGCTGTGAAGACTTTGATGAATAAACAGGGGGTGTAGGGGGAACGCTGCTCGGCAAACAAGTCAAATAGCTGCCAAAAACAACAACACACTACCGGGCAGATTCCCGTCCCCCACCATCCCATCTCTTGCTTCTTTCTCCTTCACACTATTATTTGTTTATTGTAGTTGCTAAAAGTCTGACCTCTATTTCTGCCCCTGTCAAAACACATTACAGTCGCAGTTTAATGTTGTTTTTTTTCCCCTCATTCTCTGCTCTTTCTTTCCAAATCGCTGGCGCTGACCACCTGTCCTCGAGGCCACTTCAGCAGAAGAAAATGTTATTTTATGGCAGGTTTGCTCTGGCATTAAATGGCTTCACTAAACAAACACTGCGATTTTCTTCATGCGATGAAATTTGTTTTCGTCTGACGTCTGGCCTGGATAAATTACAGCAGGCTTCCAAGGCCTTGATTGCCATTTTTACATAACAATCTCTAAATAGCAATTATTAGATTCAGCAGCAGGGTTGTAGGTATTTATTATAATTATTTGTACAGTCTCGAAACAATGCAGCGCTAATCAAAGTAGGCTTTTTATCCCTATCATTATTTATGACCTGCATATGTATTAGAGAATTGAAATGAATAACACGATAGGGTTATTTTTTAACATACATAAATTTGAAGACACTTTTATCCAAAGAAACTTTTAGATATCCCGACCATTTGGGGTCAGAGTACAAGGTCATTAATAATACAGCTCCCCAGGAGTAAAAATAGTTAAGGGCCTTGCTCTAGGGCCTATGTTGGCAAGTTGGTAGACTTTGGGTTCAAACCCCCAACACTTAGATTGAAGGCCCAGCATCCTTACCATAGAGCTACCATGCTTTCACCTATATTAATAAATCTCTGAACGTTCTTTACTGATTATAATAATGACCTAGTGTATATATAGGGATTCCCAGCAAATCCATCCGCTCACTTCAATATGTTCAAAATTCTGCTGCCAGAATGTGCAGGTGCAGAAATCCTCCCACATAACCCTGATTCTCTTTCAGCTACACCGATTACCTAATTATTAACTACAAACTCCTACTGCTCACCTACAAATCCTTGTATGGGATAGCACCACCATATCCAGCTGACCTTTACTGCCCTCTCTGTACGCTCAGATCCACTGATGCTGGCTTCTTAGTCACCCCTAAATTCAGACTGGTCTCTGCAGATGGGAGATCATTCAATGTTATGGCCCCTAAATTATGGAACTCTACCACAATCTCTTCGTTTCTGTTCATCACTTTTATCTTTTAAACTAAAATTAAAAACACACCACTTTGGTGAACATTTTCATGAACTCAACTCTGCAATTCCTCAAAAAGTATTTTATTTAAATGTTTTATTTAAACATTCTCACTTTATTTCTGTATGTGTAGTGTATGTGTATGTGTATGTGTGGTGTTTATTGTGAAGCCACCGTGGGTACAAGAAAGGTGCTATATAAATGAAACTTCTCATTATCGTTATATATAACAATATATGAGGTGGCCGACATGGTGACAGTGGTTAGTACGTTTGCCTTCTAGCGCTGAGGATTTCCGGTTTGAATCCCAATGTGGGTGGAGTTTCTATGTTCTTCCCTTGTCTCTGCGTCGGTTTCCTCCAGGTTCAAGGGTTTCCTCCCACAGTCCAAAAACATGGATTCAAGGTAAATTGGTTACTCTAAATTGTCTCTACAGTCTGTCTGTCTGTCTCTCTGTATGTGTGTGTGTGTGTGAGTGAGTGTGTGCCAAGCAATAAATTGGCACCCTTTCCTGAGAGTATTTGCCCAGCGCCAGATATGTCCTCCCCTGAATAGGCATGGGGAACCCCCCTGCGACCCTTGTAGAGGATTAAGTGGAAGATAATGAATAAATGAATGAATATATGAGGAAGCGCAATGTTAGGCTATTGTACTTAAGAGTAAAGCATCTTCAAAAGTAAAGAAATACTCTTAAATGTTATATTTTAAAATATACATTATGATTAAACCCTTTTTTGGCGGCATGGTGGCATAATGGTTAGCACGTCCGCCTCTCAGCGCTGGGGATCCAGTTTGGAATCCTATTCTGGGTGGAATTTTCATGTTATTTTCATGTCCATGTGGGTTTTCTCTGGGTTCCACAGTCCAAAAATATGGATTCAATATGAATTGGTTGCTCCCATATAGTGTGTCTGTGTGCCATGAATTGGTGCCTTGTCCAGGGTGTATCTGCCCAGCACTCAAAACGTTCTGCCCTGGTTGGGTATAGGGAACTGAGACTATAGTTCTTAGTACAGGAATAAGTGGAAGATAGTGAGATAAGTTTAGCAGCAAGTTCACTGTTTCTAAATTTACAGTGCTATATTCTGTTTCAACTGCGTCAGGAAAACAGCACTCACCGTCAGACACAAAGGATGCAGTTTCTTTTTCTCTTAACAGGATGAAGTTCTCACTTACATAAAACTGTCATGACATCCTAAAGCAAAGTCTAGCAAGTGCAAATCTGATTGAAACAAAGTTATAGCTTTAAAAAAATAAAAATCATGTTTTTCTTTGTTTTACACTTTTTCATATAATCTGACTGTTCAGTAAAACATTGAAAAAACACCTTGTTAAAAAGCCATTTGTCTCCGTTTTAGTGGTTGTTTAGTTACTGCACTCAGGCATTTTAAAACTGAACCTAAGGTCTGAGATTTAGCAGGCGAGGAAGCTCCAGCTTTGGTATGTCCTTTGTAAAAAAAAAAACAAAAAAAAAGGTTTATTTATTTTGGCAGGTGTTTCAGAATATAAGCATTAGATCTCTGAGGTTATCTATAATCATAAAAGGCAAAGCCCGCACTCCCTGACATTAATTCTCCCACATCCTGAGTACCTACAAGGCTGATATTTGGTATTGTGATTTCCCATCATGTCCTTAAAAAACTAAACTGCTTCTCACCTTCCCACATTCAAAGGTTTGGTCAATATTGTCATTAAATGCAGGACCTGGCATCGCAATTTCCTGCCATGTCTTTGAAAAAATGGGTACTCGCTTTCCTACAATCAATTGTATGTTCCGGAGTGCCATTGAACACAGATGGATTGTTGTCCTCGCGAGTACTTACAAAGCTTAAACTTGGTTCTGTCGAAAAACCTTCTGATAAATTCACATAAGAATTTAACCGCATGGACACTGTAATCACACTATATTCATTTCACATATTCATTTCAGAATTTTAATCTTTACCTCACGTTTTAAAAATATAATATAAATACAATAACTCTAAAGATATCACTCATTCAAAATTAATTGTGTTTCAAATTTCACAGTGTTTTCGAGTTCTCCCCATAGTGCAGCATGGGATTTTTGCTAGTAATTATCCACTAGTAAAACAGTGTATAAAAGTGGTAACTCATTGGTTAAGGTTTTGGTTTCTCACTTTGACCTAGTAATTCTACCCACACATACAAGTTGGAACCTTTGTCACAAAGATACAGTAGAACATGAGTATATTCAGCCAAGAGGACTAAATCATGGCCTGCAATTAGTAGAAGACACAATTAAAGTCATTAATGCACCAGGTTTGGTTAAAGGTATCGACTAATTATTATGATAACAGATAATAAAAAAAAATAAAAATAGACTGAAATTTGGCATCGTACTTCCCCAATCATGTTCTTGGAAAAGTTTTCTCACTTTGCTACATTCAATGGTTTATTCGATATCATCATCAAACGCAAGACCCTTTCATTGTCACATCGGGGTCTTCCCAAGTATCTACAAGGCTGAAATTAGGCTTGAAAAAACATTTTCTTAAGTTTTATTGATTGTTCAGTTTCCCCTCGACTGTAACACCTCGGATGGTTTGGGGTCTTTGTGAGTATCTACAGCCGAGCTGAAACTTCATATCGTGTTCTTGAAAAACATACTGATAAATTTATGTAAGTAAGCAACCGCATTTCAACCGCAATTCCACATTTTCATTTCAGAATTTAAATTGGCACAAACCTCACACTATAATACGACTAATTTATTCAAACATATAAACTCCAAAGCCATCACTCATTCAAAAACAATTGTGTTTTTACCTTCATGATGTTATCAAGTTCTCCCCCATAGTGCAGAATGGGTTATCCATTGGTAATGTATAAAATATATAAAGCATGGGGGTGTGTTAACTCTAGTGTTTAATCTAATAAATCGACCCCCAACACAGAAGTTGGAACCCTTGTGTCAATATGTCACAGTAGAACATGAAGTAAATTCAACCAAGAGGATTGAATATTATGGCCTGCAGTGAGTAGAAGACACTATAAAAGCCCCAAGTCATTACCACACCAGGTTTTTCGACTAATAATATAATTTTAGTAAGTAAGTGATAAAATGACGTGGGCTCAGTACAGAACACATGACCGCCCACTTAATGCTGGATGCTATTACGGGATACATCAGTAATGCTCTGTTTCTTATGAATTCATGTTCACCGCACATCTGTTAAAATTATCTAGCAGCTCTTCCAGCTGTCATCAAGCAAAAATCCATGATTCTTTTTTTTTTTTAAACACTGTTTCTTATTAGTTTTCTTTTTGTGTGTGTGTGTGTGTGTGTGTGTGTGTGTGTGTGTGTGTGTGTGTGTGTGTGTGTGTAGACTTTGCTGTCTCCGAATCTGTTCTTTAGAAGTGGTCATGTTTGGATTCGGTCTTCCTCTGCTGTTGCTCTTCCCCCTGGTGGCATCAGTCCCCTCCCCCTCCAGGTCACCATTAAAATACTGCCGCAGGTGCTGTGATCCGTTGGAACCCCCAATCAGTGCCTCCCCACGGCCGATGACCTATCAGACGCCGGAGGTCCGCACGTTCATCAACATGACCATTCTTAAAGGTGAGAGAAGCAAGTTAGAATTTATTCTTCAGTACCATGGAACTACCAGACAACAGTTTTTTTTTCAGATTTGCACAGTGGAGTACAGTTCTATTTGGACTTTTGGGTGTCATTAGGGTTGCGGTTGCTTCCTAACATTCATCTTTCGCTTAATCCTGTACTAGGGTGGGTAACCAATGCCCATCCAGGGGAGAACGTCTCGGGCGCTGGGCAGATACACCCAGGACAGGGCGACAACCCATCACTGGCCACACACTCACTCACACATCCACACACACGTACACACTCTATACGGGACAATTTAGAGCATTCAGTTTACCTTGAATCCATGTCTTTGGAATGTGGGAGGAAACCAGAGGAAACCCACACAGACACAGGGGGAACATGGAAACTTCACCCAGATTGGGATTTGAACCGGGAATGCCCAGTGCTGAGAGGCGAATGTGCTAATCACTAAGTCATCGTGCTGCCCTTTGTAACATTATGTGGCTGTAAATTAAAGCCCAGCTGGGGAAAGGAACCTACTAATTTCTAGGCTTGATTGAAATTTATACAATTTTATTTTCCTAATTAAAAAAAACAAATCTGTTATTGCATTATTACTGTGCTGTGTTATCATAAGTACTTATCTGCTACTTTTGCTTAATTTCCCCCTGGATCAATAAAGTATTCAATCAATAAATCAATCTATCCATCAAATGGCAGAGGCGTTTTTACAAAACCAAATAACAAAACCAAAATTGAGTGTTTTCAAAAAAACGGAGAGATTTTCACAGAACAACCAAAATCCTAAGCGCTCGCTGTCTCACTGACTCATCACTAATTCTCCCTACAAGGAATACATTTGGCATTGTGATTCCCCATCATGTCCTTGGAAAAACAAAGTACTTTTCACCTGTCCTGTGTTTAATTGTTTGCTATTGCCATTGAACACAAAACCCATCCAAAGTACCTACAAGACTGAAACTTGGCATCATGATTACCAACCATGTTCTTGGAAAAAACAAACGGGTTCTCACTTTCCTACATTAAAGTGATAAAGTGATTCATTTTGCCTACTGTGCTTACACACAGAGGAATTTGTCCTCCACATTTAACCCATCC
>JAOUQT010043468.1:0-11032 GCA_025769995.1 Xyliphius kryptos
AGACGTTCTCCCCCGGATGGGCATGGGGAACCCCCCCCCACACGCCCCTCATAAAGGAATAAGCAGAAGATAATGAATGAATGAATGAATATTTCAGACTTGACTCCTGCCATTAAAGCTCTACATTCATCGAGCAGGTAAAGCGCTTACGCTACAACTCCCCGAACGTCTTGTTGAAGCTCCAGAACCCAGAGGAACACAAACCTGTTGGTTTCACCTGGCTTATCTCCATTAAGCATTTCGTTCACGCAGGTGTGTTTACAGAGTGTAAGAAAAGAACATGAATTAATAAGAAGAAATCCATCATGAATTAATAAATATACTGTCAAACATCAGCCTGGTGTAAGTAACAAGCGGCATTAATTGAAATGGTGCTAAAAGATTTTCCTCAGTGTGAAGTGCCTTCATAAATATGGATGTAATCATTAACAGAGGCAGCTTTGGGGAAGGTTAACACTGTGTTCCGATTAGGGCTTAACACCAGTGTATGGGGAATTTAAAATCATAACCGCTGCAGAAACGCTCACACCCTGCGGTACAGACCTAAAGCAAGACTCAAACAGGGTTTCATTCGCCTGGAATTTTTTCTCATCAGTAACAGGGGCACCATAAAAGAATACCAGCTGACTGCACAAAATAAATGTGGGGTATATAACTGAGGGGGACAGAGTTAGACTTTAAAAAAAAAATGCTGAGGACTTATTCGGGGTCCCTAAACCAGCAGTATTCGGCATGAACCCCACAGGCCTGAGAGCATCTTAGATGTCCGGCGTGCAGGGATCCCATTACTCATTCGTTTTTCTCTCCCTATTCAGGGCCCCGAACACAATGCAAATCAGAAACGCAACGCTTCATGTACAACAGCTCTTTCCTGAAGAGAGAGAAAAGACTGGGGGTGTTTCATTACACACACAGGGGAGTCTGCATGAGGAGCCCGAGAGAGGGACGTCAACAGAGCCACTTGCAGAGCTTGTAAAAGCCGAGAGGTCTGGGATATGTATTCAGGCTGAGACAAACGCACTGAAAACAGATGTTATTGCAAGAAGCAGTGGAGCCTGAGCCGGAGAAAGGAACCCCTCATAGTCCCCTCCTTTTCCCGCTCATCTGTCTCTTTCTTACTTTTCCATAAGTTTCCGTCATTTCATTTGAACCCTGCCAACTCTTTGTGCTTAGTGTTCGAAAATGCGACTCGTTATAAACATAAAGGCAGAACGAGAGCCGGGTCTTTATCACTTTGGTCTAAATAGGACAGTTAATTTAGGGAACAGCATAAAAGGAAACAAAACGGTGATGGAGGGGGATTGAGAGATGCGTATTTAAAAGGCGGCAAGGGCGTTTTGCTCTTAGCCGCTTATCTCCGCATGGCTATGTGAAAGAATCGGCTCGAGGGACCGAGAAAAGCTCAGACGTCTGTTCGCTTTGATCTGAATATCAGCTGTCAGGGCTCTTATTATAATTATCCCATCAAGATGCAGCATAAACAGGATCCTCCAGACCAGCAGGAGGAGATGGGAGAGCTCTTCTAGAAAGGAGTTTAAGGATGCTTAAGAAACATATGAACCTGCTGCTGAGGGAAAGAGGAATCCCGAGCTTCAGCGTCTTGCATGGGATCGAGCCTCGTCACGTAAATACCCTGTAGCCTAAAAAACGTACAGGGTTTTATACGGAACCAACTGTGAAAAGAGGGAGCAACTTGACAAAATTCTTTCTTTAAAATGTTTTCCGTAAGCCTGGATGGTATACGGCATCACAATAACCAAAGGCTTTGCCCGATTCTCACTTTACACGAGAGGATTTGGGGACATCAGCACGCACTGCGATGCTAACGCTAATCTGGTGCACTTTATAAAACATCAAGAAACTACCTTCCCGAGACGCGTTGAGCTTTTTACCTTCCCAAAACCCATTTAGCATCCGCAAACAGCTCAAAGCACATCGCTGTAGACAATAATTACATACTGAATTACAACCTGAGCTTTCAGAACACCGGGAGAAGAACATGTTAAATCTAAGCTGCCAGTAAAATATTAATTCCTTGATTTGATGCAAATGGTGGTTACAATTTTTTTACTTTCAACACAAAACTTGGAATATTGGGCCCATGGTGTAATTGACGTCAATCCATGTTCAATTACCCGCTAATCTGGCAGAGGTCTTCCCATTGCTAGGTTTTGGGTTTTTAGACATGGCTTCTTTGTGTGGAGTTTGTAAGTTGTGCTTGTATCTAAGCATGTTGGATCCAAAGCCGTATTGGACGGACAAAATCTAAATAATAAATTACCTTTGGGGTGGCACGTGGCTTAGCGGTTAGCATTTTCTTCCCAATCTGGGTGGAGTTTCCATGTTCTCCGCGTGAGGGTCCGCGTGGGTTTCCTCCGGGTTCTCCGGTTTCCTCCCACAGTCCAAAAACATGTATTCCAGGTAAATTGAATGCTCCAAACCTAAAAGGTTTTAATGTGGAGTTTCTTTTATAGTAGGGTGACCATATCCCAACTTAATGGTTGGAGCCAGAATAAAGGGTCACTCATGTTACACCCATCACTAATGATACATCCGAGGGTGTGAGGGTGAGGTAGCCCAGTGGTTTGGGTGTTGGGCTAGCAATCCAAAGGTTGTGGGTTCAAATCCCAGGACCCTGAAGTTACCAATGTGGGTCTTTGAGCATGGCCCTTAACCCTTATTGCTCCAGGGATTCTGTATGTAACCCTGTGTTCTGACCCCAAATATTAAGAGGGATACTTGTACGTCACTTTGGATAAAAGCGTCCGCTAAATGACCAAATGTTATCCGAGGTCCACTGAAGTTACCCATGTGGATCCTTGAACAAAGCCCTTAATCCTCATTGATCCAGGGCTACAATATCAACCCTGTGTTTGTCGTTTTGGATAAAAGCACCTGCTAAATGACCAAATGCAATGTAAATGTAACACCCCATTCCTGGAGCAATGAGCCTCATTTGAAGACCACCAAGCCCATGGAGGTAGATATATTCACATGTACTGTTGCTAGTGAAACGATGCAGATGCAAAGGGGCGTAAGACAGCAACGAGCATTGCGACCTGCCTTGTGCAGGGTGGTAGCTGACAAATAAAACCTAGACCCCCAAAATAAAAGTCCACATGAACACAGACTTACTAACAGTGGGTGGCTTGACTATAGATCTTAAAAAAGGAACAGCTGTAAAAGCAAACTCTTCAGAAATCTACTTTTAAACAGAAATTGTATGAAATTGCTTTAACTTTTTTGTAACACGACCCCCTATTGTGGGGAGGGGATTATACGGTCCTCTGTTGTAACAAAAATGAAACCATCTGTCATTTCTACTGAGGTAAAAGTAAAACGTATTAAAAATGAACAGTAAAGTAACACAAATAAAAAAAAACATTGATACAGAAATCTATTGTGTTAGATTGCAAGGGGGCGGCACGATGGCTTCTCAGCGATGGGGATTCCCGGTTCGAATCCCAATCTGGGTGGAGTTTCCATGTCCTCCCTGTGTCTGCGTGGGGTTCCTCCGGGTTCTCTGGTTTCTTCCCACATCCCAAAAACATGGATGCAAGGTAAATTGAATGCCCTAAATTGTCCTGTATAGTGTGTGTATGTGTGTGTGGCTGGGTGTGTGAGTGTGTACCCAGCGATGGATTGGCACCCTGTCCTGGGTGTGTCTGCCCAGCGCCCAAGACGTTCTCCCCTGGATGGGCATGGGGAACCCCCCGCGACCCTCATAGAGAAATAAGCGGAAGATAATGAATGAATGAAAACATCACTGTATAATAATACGTTTATTTTTAACATATAAAAATTGTGTTTAAAATTTTACGTTATCAAATTCTGCTCGTTCTTTTATGTTATTTAAGATGGTTAGTGTTATTAGACCAAAAGGCAAGCAGGCTTTTTCAACTCAGTGGCAGCAGTGGAGGGGCAGACGTTTTACAGCACTGACCTGCACTGACCTTAACCCCATTAAACAACTTTGAGATAAATTGGAGTGTTGATTGCAGACCAGCTCATCCAACACCAGTGTCCAAGCCCATGGATACTCAGGATTGAGGAGCAACGCATTCTCACATGCACAATCGTTAATCTTCACACAAGATTTTTATGCGTCATTTACTTTCTTAACATCATCTTTAGATGATTAAGGTTTTCAAATATTTCTCTATATTAGTTCTTAAAGCCATTTTTGGCTGCCCAGTTATGCATTGGTTATTTTCTCGCCTTATACCAAGAAGGTCCTGGGTTTAATTCCCAGGTGAAATAGACAAAGGTCCTTTCTGTCACATGTCTGCATGGTGTCCCTCTGCCTGGGTCCCTTTCCATTTCCAGTTTCCTTCTACAACCCAAAGCAGGACCATAATAAAGAGAGCACCTTTGGCTTTGCATATGTATAAAATGATAAAACAACTATTAACCATTTTTTTTCAGATAAAAGCAAAGACATATGTCAGCTAACTGTACTAAAATTAAATGAAGGCGCTAGGTTCTTTTATAACAGCATGGAATTCATGAAGTGACCTAATTATGAAGCATCTTTTTTTGTACGAATGCTCACTTAAATAAAGTGATCTATTTTGCCAACTGTACTTTGTCCTCCACACTTAACCCATCCGGGCAGTGAAACACACTCATATACACACCCTTGATTAAGGGCACTTCAGATATAGCATGTGGCGTGGACGGCACTCAAACCAGGGACCTTCAAGTCGCAAGGCTGGTTATTTAACCACAAGCCTATGACTTTTCCAGTAGTACTATCCCACATTACCTCAAATTAATGTCACAGTTTAGGCCAGAAAATAGGGGTCTTTTTTTTTTTTCCTAATTCAGTCAGTAAACAATGTTCAAGTTTAATCTACAGCTGATTAAAATTTAATTATTGCTTTTTTGTTAAACAAAAGTACCTCATAAATATAAATGTATCATATCTATACTGTATCTATACCTAAAGTTGGAAAAAGATTTAAGGGCTTGTTCACAGAAGGTACTTAATCACTCCCCTAAAAGAGGGCAGATGAAGAGATTAGCTTGGACAAAATGTAACTGGACTAAGATACTGCCATCAGTAATTTCAATGACCAACAGTCTACCAACAGTGTACGGAATTTAAAATTAAAACCAGGGGATATTTTGCCCTCATATTCAGTACTTCTGAAGGATGCTTGTTTGCTGTCCGACCTTCGTGCAGGTACTTTCATTCTTTTCCTTGAAGTCATAAAAAAAAGCTTCTATGGCTTTCATTATTTTACAAACTCAGCTGTGCCTGAACCAGATTTTTATACAGATATTATTAATGTGACTGTCATTTTTATTAAAACAAACAAAAACAAACCTATTCATTCTTGAAATTTACATTTTATGACACATGTACGTTAACATGTCCACAATTTAGCACCATGGATCCAGGTTTGCATCCCAACATGGGTGGAGTATCCATGTTCTCACCAAGTCCGAGTGGGTTTTCTCCAGAATCTCCAATTTCCAATAAAAGCTAATGGATGGATTAATTAATTAGTTTTCACACTAGAAAAGTCTAGAGTTAGGGTTATGTGAAAAAATCAATACATCTATTAATAGTTCAAATAAACTGAACTTTGGGAGTAAAGTATACAGACATGCATTACAATAATCAGCGTAAAATAAAACCTGTGGCATATTAAAGGCACCCATAACAACACTGAGAGGCTAATGTTCTAACCACTAAGCCAACATACCTTTTGCATTATAATCCAAAAACCACACAAAACACTCTTAGTTGGGCCCAAAATTATTTAAAAAAAATTGCAACTTTGTTTAAGTAAAGAGTAAAAAAATAATATTTTCTTAATCAATTTATTCATGCACTTCTGACTTCATGACAATAATTTTTAAGAATCAGTGACAAACAATATTTCGATTTTCCTATATGTCCTAGATGTAAAGTGGAATTGACAAGGCGTCTTATATATCAACATACCAATAAGCCATCAAGCAAAACCACAATCTATTCTACAAGAACAATTTCATGCTACACAATACATAACATCATGATGACATTAGTGGAGTTGGGCCTGAAACATTATGTACAATCAGAGCTGGGATTGATTGGTGAGAACCCGATTGGTGAGACATTTGACATTTGGGGCATTAAACGAGACTTATTGCTATTGCAGCGTATCTCTTTAACAAACACTACATTTACTGCTTCCTATCCAAGTGAAACTAAAGTATTATCACATAATCCCAGAAATGAATGTTGCTTCAGCTTTCCATCCCATTGGCTCTTTAGTGATCTAGTTTTAATAAATCTAACTTCAGAAGTATTAATCAACACGCAAACGGAAATGTGGAATTTAACCCCCTCAAACCAGCAGTGTGTAGAACATTATGTATTACATAACGCTGTTAATTCTGCAAAGGGTTCCCCATGCCCATCCAGTGAGGTTGTTTCAGGCTCTGAGCAGCACCCAGGACATGATGCCAGTCCATCGCTGGAAACACACACTATATAGGATGCATGCAAATTTACCATGAATCCACATGGAAACTCCAGACAGATTGGGATTTGAACCTGGATCCTAGCGCTGAGGGACGAAAATGCTAACCACTATGAATAAATAGTACAATTTGACTATAAACCGCTTTAATATTACTTTAGTGAATTGTTTCATATTGTTCATATTGTTAAAGTAATATTAAACATTCAAAAAGCAGCTTGAAGAAAAATGTCGTTTAAAATATTTTAGCTTAAAAATGGCTTTATGGTTGATGTGTTTTTGCATACATTTAAGAAAAAACAAAGATGAATTAAGGATTTGAATGAAACGGAGGTGTAAAACAATATCTTTACTACAGCACTTAACTCATGTAATTGTTTGTAAAAGCTTTTTGGAAAAGACGAATACAACCCGTTTTCATTTTAACTAACAATCCAACTTGTTCAATGAAAAAAGTCAATGCTAATTAGTTAAGTACAAAGCTATATAAACCTGCACTCATCCTTGGGTCCCTAATCAGATATTCAATAATCATTTTCCTCCGACCTTTGTGTCCTTAAGAAAAGAGAGACCAAATCAAGATGGTTTCAAGTGTTTTAATTCTTGCATAAACATTCTGTTACATGAACTGAAACCAAAAATCCCAAGCTTTTACACAAGCAGTTTGAATCAAGCCAGCTTGAAAACTCATAGGAAAATATTTGTTCTTGGTGACAATGCACAATCTAGAAAATAAAGCCCTTAGTTGATGTGTAAAAATAGACCTTTCCAATAAATAAAATATATAAAATAAATATGTTGTGTTCTTTATAAAAAAAAAAAAACCATAAATTACAGACTAAGTATACAAAGCTATGTGGATTGCTGGTATCCCAATAGTGGAATTTCCTTCAGAAGCGGCCAGTAGCTAAAGACTAGTGGTTGTGTTCAAGTGTCCAGAAAACAAACAAAGCATGCAACTTAGCCGATGTCCAGAAGTATTTCCACATCAAGAAATTATTGTTCATCGTGTTTTTCCAGTGTGTGTTCAACCCAGTTGTGATGATGATGCTTGCTATGTATTAACTTTACTACCTTGTATCACCAGATTTTGGCACCAAACAACCAGATTCCTCTTAGCTGACATAAAAGTCTCTATATTTGCACCATTTTTGGTACAACACGCCAAATTTTGGCTATGTTTGTCCTTAGATTGGGTTTAATCTCCTAGATTGTGTTCATCTTTGGTTAGCTGCTCCAAAGTTTTAGGGTTTCGTTGGTTTCCGTTGCCTGAAGGTCTCAGTACGTTTGCTCCAAATAGACTATACCTTCCTCAACAAGCCACTGTACTCCAAAGAAAGGCAAACCAGATGGAGTTTGTCCATTTTCAATGAAGCAGAACGGGCGTTGTGGACCCAAAGGCCTTGTTGTTCACCCCTGAAGATGAGGATCCACTTGATTCCTGAAGCGCATCTCTCTCTCTCCCCGCTGCCTTATGGGCTGTTGGGGAAATCCTGCCTTTGCTGGTCCAACACTCCGAGCTCAGTTGTGCTCCCGTGAATGGTGGATTTTTTCCTCAGGTAGAGGAATATTTTTCATCCCAGACTAAAGGACTCATGTTGATGTTCAAACCACCAACACAGTGGTTCAACGTATTACTCAGCTTTGTCTCAATAACTCCTTATAAAGCTCAGGTACACGGTCTGGGTCGACAGGTCTGGGAAGAAAGTGTGTGAAGCGCTGGTGCCTCCGAGATCGAGTGCCATCACGGGACGTGCCATCTTTGTTGAGTGCTACAAAGTAATGCGGTCCACGCTCACCATGACGATAGAGGTTGGAGGAATAGGTGTTGTACCAGTTCTCTTCAAACTGCTCACGGAAAACACACTCCGCAGTCAGTTTCTCCTGAAGAGGAAAAAGAGAGAGCAGAATATTACAAATTAGACACCAAAAATATATACCAACACATTTTCCATTTTCCATAAAAATGCATCAAATGAGAAAATCAATGCGAGCTGAATACTCACCGAACCATACAGATGACCTTTGCTGTTCATGCCCAGGTAGAGTCCGCTGTCCACACCACGGATACTGACTAACCCCACTGCCAGGCTGATAAACTCCAGAATAGCTGTGTGAGGAAATTTAAAAAAAATGAGTTTCAGGAACATGTAAAGAAATAAAGATATGATACTATAATATAATACATCTGCAAATTTCATGTCATCCCAATCTAAATCCCCCTCCCCACCCCTCCTTTGCAGCTAAAATAGTTTACCCTTTTTTAAAAAGAAAAAAAAAAAAAAAAACTTACTATCTCCATAAAATATCTCTCAAAAGGTTTTTATTGAAATTAAAGTCAGAGCTTTGTGTGCACACCAGTCACCAAGCCATGCATTTTATATGCACCATCAAGATGGAACAGAAATGGGCCTTCCACAAATTGTTCCAACAAAGTTGGCAGCATAAAATTGTAGAAAAACTCATTACCGGGTGCCTGATCACATACTCCTAAGGCAATGGGAATCAACGAAACACCTGAATTTGACTGATTAAGCATTTCGTACCCACGAAAAATTACCTATTTTAGAATTTAATATATATAACATGTATATAAATAAAGACTAATATGCCAATCAGTTAGATAATGTAATATGTTTCCTTTTGCATGGTTTGAACAAACAGGCTATCAAAAAATATTTAATTATTTCAAATGCATGTATAAGGTCTTTAACCCCCGATAAGGGCATAGTTTAAACAGGTTAACTGTGGTTAAAGTTAAAAAACAATCTGGTAAAATGTATAAGTATATCTGTAAATCAGATAATGAAAATTAAACTAAGGTTTTAAAAAAAAGTATTTAAATATTAGTTCATTCATATCAGTCACAGCAAACATTGATCATTTTTCAAATAAGCAACTATGAAGCACGGTGGTTGTATGTGTGTAATCTCCAGCTGTTTGTTATATAAATGATAATTAATAAATATGTATATTATTTTGAGAGGTATAAGCTTCAGGAAAGGTTTCCATCAGTGTGACCTACCGAATCTGCTGTGATCTTTCCTGGTTCCCTGCACGGTTCCCTCCGGGAGGATCTCCAGGTGGAAGCCGGTTCTGCAGTAGAGCTGTCTCCGGCGCAGGACTCCCCGGAGGTGCATGAACTCGGCCGGTGGTGAGAGCGCGCTCCGGGACAGGCGCTCCGCCGGGGGGAGCTGTGCGTCCAGAAGAGGCAGCATCACTGCTGGAGTTCCGAAAGCACCGTGAGAGGAAAAGCTGCTGCCGCCACCGAGAACCAGTGCGCTCACCATCATCCCTCCACAAGCAAAGTTCCCAGATTCTGATCCAGCGCTCTGTAGCTGCACTCCCGTTAATCTGCCTCCTTAAAGCACTCTGCCAAAAAGCCAGAGTTAAATACCTCCCATATGCAAATGCGCCCGTGCCTGACGTATGCAAATGAGAAGAGGCGCTGCTGATCTCCCGTTTGACCCGTTAACTCCTCCGCCGTTTGATCCTCCTCTCGCCTTTGATCATCTGAAGGCTTCATCTCGCGCTCGACCCCCGTACAAGAAAGATGGCTTGATCTGGGGCTGGTGAGTGGGGGGTACAGCACGACGGATACTGGTACAGAGACCAATGCCAAGTATTTGTGGAAAATAGCAGGAGTGACACTGAGAGAGAAAGAGAGGGAGAGAGAGAGAGGATGACGGTTGTGCAGGTTACAGAGGAAAGGAAGGAGGAGAAAAAGGTGGAGGTGGAGGAGAAAACCGTGGGGGACGAAAAGATGGAGGAGGAGGAAAAAGTGGTGGAGGAGAATCTTGGAAAGGAGTAGGAGGTGGTGGAAAAAGTGGAGGAGGAAACTGGAGGATGAAAAGTAGGTGGAGGAGAAAAATGGTTGTGGAAAAGGAGATGAAGTTGGTGGTGGAGGAGAAGAAGGTGATGGATTAAAAAAATGGGGTGGAGAAGGAGGTGGTGGAAAATGTGGAGGATGAGAAGGTGAAGGACAAAAAGGATGTGAAGAAGAAGAAGGTGGTGGTGGAGGACAAAAAGGGGGTGGATTAGAAAAATGGGGTGGAGAAGGAGAAGGTGGTGGAGAATGTAAAGGATGGAAAGGTGAAGGACAAAAAATGGTTTTGGAGAAGAGGAAAGTGATGGAGGAGGGAAATTAAAAAGTGCTGGAGGTGGGAAAGGTGGAGGAATCAGGTTGTGCTTTTTTTTTGTACCTGTGCATTTCTGCCAACGAGAAACTGGACATGAAGTTGGTGACAGGTTACAGTATGATTTGAATAAATAATGTACATGAAAATAAAATGACAAATATCAAATTTATTTGTATAAATAATTAAATACGCAGATCCTACATTCAGCATCTTCCTCACATGCAACCACCTACAATCCTGACTCCCTCTAATTCTGCATAACTTTGCCTTTTATAAAACATACAATGTGCCATACACTGCTCAAAAAAACGAAGAGAACGCTTAAACAACACAATGTAACCTTCAGACCTCCATGGGATAATAATTTAGATTTACATTTTGATAATTTTTATGTTATTTTGTTCTCAATGCATTCCACTG
>JAOUQT010043476.1:0-21363 GCA_025769995.1 Xyliphius kryptos
AGTTATATGGTAATGTGAGAACAGCAAAAAAATAAATAAATACATATATTAGTGTGTGTGTGGGGGGGGGGGGTGGAGTAGAAAAGGTAGTTTAGTGGTGAGGAGTTTGAGATTATTGCTTTGGGGGTGGGGGGTGATTAATCAGGTTGATCACTCACTGTACATACCTGGCTGCAGTAGGGGCCGATGGACCTTCTCCTAATAAAATGGCCAGTTTTTGGTTCTCTGTGAGGGTTTTGAAGCTGCTCACATATCTCTCTAATTGGCTAATGTATTTGCTGCTGATACATGATGCACCTGTCTCTACCTCCCCTGTCCTGCAGTGAACACATAGTCACTCCTCTCTGGGGTTCCAGAACCTTTTGAATCTGCCCCTCTCTATGGCCAGGCTGTGGTCACAATTTGATGAAAAGCTGTCTTTGCTTTGTATCTCAGACAGTAAGCAAAAAAAAAAAAAGTACATGCAAATTTATGTAATTTGCCTTTTCTTAAAGTTTTTTTCTTCAAAATCATATTTATTTCATCTGTGCACAATAGCACTTATCACTCTCTTTACCAATTACTGATGTTGCTGCTTGAACCACATAGAGGTGGAGAGACATCCTAAGCTGCGTTTTTGTGGTTGTACAGAGTATATAAACCTTCGCAAAGTCCTAAAGAGTAAGTTTGGCACGTCATGCCAATCGAACTGGGCAGACCAATCCCGTTTGGAAAATCTTATCTCATTATCTTCCTATCTTCATTTCATACAAAAGAATAGGGTTACGAGAGGGTTACTTATGCACATCCAGGAAAGAATGTTTAAGGCACTGGGCAGATACACCCGGTACAGGGCGCCACACATACAGGTACAATTTACATAGTCAATTTACCTTGAATCCATGTTTTTGGACTGTGGGAGGAAACTGTAGAACCCGGTGGAAGCCAACAGGGGGAGAACATGGAAACTCAACCCAGATTGAGATTAGAACCTGGATCCAGACAGATTCACCTGTCAGGTGTCAGGACCCATTAAGGGGGCCTTTTGTGGTAGAATTAATTGGAAATTGGATTTTTCCAAAGAAAACTCCTAAGGACATGGAAACTCCACCCAGTTTGGATTTGAATCTGGAACCCAACGTGCTAACCACTAAACCACTGTACTGCCCCGTGAGGTGTTGGAGGTAAAACGATTATGATTGGTGATTATGAATTAAAGATCAATACTGGATGAAGTGTGCGTTTCTGACTTCTTCATATGAACTTTATTGTCTCGATGATAAAACTTCAGAGTGCTGAAGTGCTCATGAACACAAAATGAGCCATAAAGGCCAAACGTCTAGGGTTTGAAATATTGGATTCGTGCTCACCGTGGCAGATGAGCTGAACGAATTCTGGGTTTAATGTGAGGGTTGTGATACGAGCTGATAAAGTCACATGCTTAGATTAAAAACTGTAGGGTGTTTTAATTCATCCACAAATTTCCATTTGCAGCTTTTGTTTTCAAAGCCAACCAATGGACACACACCTATGTGTGCAAAGTTCTAGATATTTGCACTTGTTACAGCATCTATGTATTCTGTAAAAGCTCTCTGTAAGGGTGCGGAGGTCAGCGACTGATGTTGGACAAGAAGTCAGGGTTTTGTAAAACTTCCTTGAGACCAAAATCACGATATTAATCATATTAGCCATATAGTACATTTAGCATTAAGACTAAAATTCAGTGAAATTTGCTTCAGGTCATTTAACAGACACTTATCAAAAGCAACAAGTTTTCCAACCTAAACAGCTGTCTTAATGTTCAACCCGTAAACAAAACAAAAGGCACCCTTGTGAGGACCATGGTTTAGTGACACATCCTTCATGTGACCAGGATAAAGACATGGAACAATTACTATGCAGTATCAGTCAAAACTATGGACACATCCTTTTGCCCCACTTATTGTCCATTCTCTCAGTTCCATTTACTGTAATGATTGACTTTGTAGTTCTACAATTGCAGACTGTAGTCCATTGTTTGTGGACTACAGTACAAACTGTGTACGCTCTCTTTACTCTGTTCCAATGGGCAGGACCCCAAAAGTACCACAACAGAGCAGGTATTATTTGGCTAGGGCATTATTCCGTTCCCAGCAGTGTCACTGAGGTGTTTAAATGAAACTACAGCAGCACTGCTGCACTAAAACCCCCTCACCGCATCAGCGAACAGAGCCAACAGGACTAACAAAAACAAGAACACAAATGAACTACAGTCTGTAATTGTTAAACTAAAGTCCATCCATATGGTAAGTGGAGGAAATAATGGTGCAAGAAGGGGACGTGCCCAAACTTTTGACTAGTACTGTGCAGTCCGTCATTAAATGTAGTTCGTAGATGTTTTTCAGCTGTGAAACTTTGGTCAGCCATTAATACTAAGCCTGAGAGCTTGAAAGTGAAGCATCAGCTGCTGTTCATTTACCGCACTCTGTTCCGACATCATTCCCCTCCCGCAACTTCATCTCATCAACAACAAAAGATCATTTTCGAATTCGTGGTGTAGGAGTGCATCAGGAACAACATGCCTGAAGCCATGCATGGGAGAGATACGTGGTAATTACCGGATCTTTGATTAGACTTGGCTGCTCAAGTTCTACTCAAGTCTAAGAGAGAGAAAGTGACTATGACATGCACCTGTAATCCCCCAAAACACTGTCATACCATATTGGTTATACAATTCTTAATGATGCATGTTTCCTTAACTTTTTAAATATACACTTAATAGTGTGGGACGTCTATATATTAGACCCAATGGGCATTATATGCTATTCTAAATCAAAAGTTTTGGATATATATAGGGATTCTGGTTCGAATCCCGATCTGGATGGAGTTTCCATGTTCTCCTCGTGTCTGGATTCCTCTCACAATCCAAAAACATGAATCACCTAAATTGCCCATTTATTGTGTCAGTTTGCTTAGAGAAAGATTGGTGCCCTGTTCTGTGTACATCTGCCTAGAAATGATGTGGAGGTGCCAACATCTAATCTTGTATTCATATTAGAACACAAAACACAGATCAAAAGTTTAAGCTGAGAGAATGTATCATTTTAAGGAAAAAATATGTTTAAAAAATTCATGGCGTCAACAAATCCCAAAAAAGTTGGGAGAAGCAAATTTTTACCTCTGTGTGGCTTCCCTCTTTCTTCTTTCAACACTCAACAGACATCTGGGGACAGAGGAGACCAGTTCCTCAAGTTTAGAAATAGAAATGCTCTCCCATTCATGTATAATACAGGTCTCTAACTGTTCAATCGCCTTGGGCCTTTTTTTGTCGCCCCTTCCTCCTTATGATGCGCCAAATGTTCTCTATAGGTGAAAGATCTGGACTGCAGGCTGGCCATTTCAGTACCTGGATCCTTCTCCTACGTAACCATGATGATGTGATTGCTGCAGAATGTGGTCTGGCATTATCTTGTTAAAAAATGCAGGGTCTTCCCTGAAAAAGATGATGTCTAGATGGGAGCATATTTTGTTCTAGAACCTGAAAATGGTTCTCTGTGTTAATGGTGTCTTTCCTGGCATGCAAGCTGCCCATGCCACAAGTGCTCACGCAACCCCATACCACCAGTGATGCAGACTTCTGACTGGAGCGTTGATAACAACTTGGGTTATCCTTGTCCTCTCTGGTCCGGATGACACAGCATCCCAGTGTTCCATAAAGAACTTCAAATCATGACTCATCTGACTACAAAACAGTCTTCCATTTTGCCACACTCTATTTTAAAAGACCCCTGGCCCAGTGCAAATGTCTGCGTTTGTGGAGCTTGTTTACAAATGGCTTCCTCTTTGCACTGTAGTGTTTCAGCTGGCAACGGCGGCTGGCATGGTGGATGGTGTTTACTGACAATGCTTTCTGGAAGTATTCCTGAGCCCATTCTGTTATTTCCTTGAGAGTGGCATTCCTGTTTGAGGTGCAGTGACGTTTGAGGGCCCGGAGATCATGAGCATCCAGTAGAGTTTTACGGCCTTGACCCTTAAGCACAGCGATTGTTCCTTTGATGTCTTTGAAGTCTTTTGATGATGTCATGCACGGTTGATGATGATAACTTAAAGGTCTTTGCTATTTTACGCTGGGTAACACCATTCTAGTATTGCTGCATCTTTCTGTGCAACAATGGTGGAACTGGTGATCCTCTTACCATCTTGGCTTCAGAGACACTGACACTCTGAGAAGCTATTTTTATGCCCAATCATGTGGTCAGTTGACCTAATTAGTGTTAGTTGGTCTTCTAGCTGTTCGTTATATGTTCAGTTTTTTTTTTTTCCAGCCACTTATTGCTACTTGTCTCACCTTTTTTGTGATTTGTTGACACTGTGAAATTTTGATTCAACATATTTCTCCTTAAAAATGTTACATTTACTCAGATTAAACTTTTGATTTGTCATCTATGTTCTATTACGAATAAAATATTGATTTGCAATCAACACATCATTGCATTTGTTTTTTGTTCACAATTTGTGTGGTGTCCCAATGTTTTTGGAATCAGGTTTGTATTTATTTGGCAGTGGTGTGGATGCATGCTGATGAACGGGAGGTGAGATGGTTCCAAGGACCTTCAGCAGGTGTGTCACTTACCTTTCCCACACCGTGTCTGATTGCTCACATTCCACTTTATACAATATTCATTCCTTTTTGGCAATAAACTTTTGCTTATTGCAATGCCACCATTGACCATTGGGGGCTGTAACCCAATTGAGTTCTCAATATTGGAATGATTTTCCCAAAAGATACTTTAATACTTTCCTGTATCTGCTTGCAGTTCTGTGATCTCATCCATAACTAACTTTCCTGCCCACGACAGTTCCAGCGCGGGCTTCAATCCGGTCCTTATCTGAAAGTACGTGTAGTTCAGTTAGCTGAGGAAGAGCAGATGCCATCAAGTTGATACAGATCAGTGCATTTGAGTTCAGCAAGTCACACAGAGATGCACTGCTTTCTTTTAAGCGCAAAAATTCCATTTGCCTCTTTAGAAATGTAATAAGAAGCGCTCTGAGATGGACAACATATTCATTTATTATTATTGACCTCTAAGTGAGGGGAGTGTGGCACTCACGCTGAAGAGCTTCTGCAGGACATCGCTGGAGGAGATCAACGAGCTGGCCCTTTTTGAAAAAAAAAATTATCTAAAAGATGCATTTTAAAAGTTTTGCTTTTGGATTCATTTGATTATGTGTGAATTAATGGACATGATTTCAAGATGAAATGCATTTAGACAGAAACATATGAGCGGAGCTGTGGTTTCTGGTGTTGAGATCTTGCACAGATTTACGGGAAGAGCCTTCAGGAAAAATACAAATACAGATTCTGTGTTTTATAATGTCACAACATTGCTACCTTATCTCCTCTCATCTCATTATCTTCATCCTAATCCTCTACTAGGGTCATGGGGGGAGGTGGGAGGCTTAACTATTGAGATCCAGGGGAGAATGTTTGGGGCACTGGGCACCAATTGATCACTAGGCACACACTACCTCACACAGACAGGGGGACAATTTAAAAAAGGCAATTGTACAGAGTACTTTGTCTAAACAGTTTGTTTGAAGTCATTGCTGCATTGGTTCAAATTATACACATAAAAATTACAGCCCATTAAAAAGCAGTATCGGGGTAGCATGGTTGGGCGCTGGGGATCCAGGTTCGAATCCCGTTCTGGGTGGAGTTTTCATGTTCTCCCGATGTCTTTGGGTTCTTTGTTTTTTTTCCCACAGTCCAAAAATATGGATTCAATGTGAATTGGCTGCTATAAATTTCCCCTATTTCCAGCAATAGATTGGTGCCAAAATGTTTGAGACATTCTCCCCGGATGGATATGTGAAATTCCCCCCGCAGACCCTTCCACAGTCCGAATACATAAATTCAAGGTAAACTGGCTGCTCTAAATTGCCCCTATATAGTGTGTGTGTGTGCTCAATAATGGATTGGCGCTCTTTCCTGGGTATTTGTTCAGTACCCATAACGTTCTCTCTACATCCCCCTCCACCCTATGGTAGAAATAAGTTGAAGTTGATGAGATAAGTTCATACATAACTCCAATCAGCCAAAATATTATACACCTCCATGTTTTCATGACCATGATCCCTTACAGACTGTACTGAAATCTGTCTCTCTAAATACTTGTCTCTCCTTGTTTCCTTGTTCTCCCTGTGTCCGTGTGGGCTTTTTTCGGGTTTTCCAGTTTCAGTCCTTGAATCCTAAAACATGGATTAAAGGTAAATTGAATACCCTAAATTGCCCCATATAGATTGTGTGCATGTACCCAGCGACAGATTGGCACCCTGTCCTGGGTGTATTTTCCCAGCACCCGAAATGTTCTTCCATGGATGGGCATGGGAAACTCCTTGCTAAACCTCTGGGATTAGGCGAAAGATAATAAACAAATGCATATTTGTGTAAATATATATTGGCGCCCTGTCCTGGGTGTGCCCGAGACCTTCTTCCCTGAATGGGCCACGGAAAACTCCCCTCACACGACCCTAATAGAGGATTAAGTGGAAGATATGATGAAGATGAAGATGAAGGGGGCAGCACGGTGGCTTAGCGGTTAGCACGTTCGCCTGTGTTAGGGATCCAGGTTTGAATTCCAATCTGGTTGGAGTTTTCGTGTTCTCCCTGTGTCTGCGTGGGTTTGCTTCCAGTTCTCTGGTTTTCTCCCACAGTCCAAAAAAACATGGATTCAAGGTAAATTGGCTGCTATAAATTGCCCCTGTTGTGTGTGTGTGTATGTGTGTGAGTGAGTTAATGTGTGCACCCAAGACGTTCTCCCCATGGATGGGCATGGGGACCCCCCACTCTCCCCCGACACTCATAGAGGATTAAATGGAAGATAATGAATGAAGGAATGAGTAAATACACTGAAACGGCCCTGTGTAGGCCCTCTGCTGTTTTTTTGGTGGAATAGGTAGAACGAGGTGCCGTGATTATGGGATGTATTTGAGTGTAATTGCAATGTGGATATAAAGAGAAATACTGCTGGTGTTTAACAGCTCAAGATTAATAGTAGACTCTCAGGAATGATTGCCGGCTTAAGTGTTGCAAAAATAATGTTTAAGTTCATTTATTTATATGGCGCTTTTTACAATAGTACATAAAACAGCACAAAGCAACTTTACAGCTTTTATTCACACACTAACACGTGTATTATACAGGGGAAATTTAGAGCAGCCAATGAATCCATGTTTTTGGACTGTGAGAGGAAACCAGAAGATCGATAGGACACCCATGCAGATAAGGGGAGAACATGGTAACTAGCGCTAAGAGGCGGATGCACTCCAGATTCTTGATCTCCACGTGTCGGTGTGGGTTCTTCAGTTTCCTCTCACTGTCCAAAAACATGGATTCAAGGTGAATTGGCTAAAATGCTTCTGTATAGTGTGTATGTGTGAGTGATAAATAAGTGCCCTGTCCTGGGTGTAATAATGATAGCTGGATGGATAATTTTATTGTTCGAACTTTATATTCCATTTATTTCTCTCCTTCGGCATTAAAACGTCAAACTGCAGATGTCTTTGAAACCCTAACGACTTAAGACAACCAAAAAACACAGAACATGTGACTCTGAACTGCGTTATTGGATGCCGTCATAAGAAATGACGTTACTCCTCTGTGAGTCCTCTGTGTGTGTGTTTCCATATTGATTTCGAAAAGTCATCCATTGCTCGAAGGTTAAAAACAAACAAAAAAGAACCAGACCACCCTTCCATTCATTTTTGTTCCAACATCTATGTGAGGGTCCAATAAACCACATTATTTAAGTCAAATGTGATTGTTACAGCTGCCGTATTCATTTTAATGCATTTCCTGTCGGGGGTATGAGCAATGTGTCGCCCCGTAAGGGGATAAATGCAGAGCCGTGCACACGCTCTCCTCTGATGACTGTCGTTTTGGGTTGCAGAAGCTATACAGAGCCACTTACCTTCTCCGTGCTTTAGGAGAAAGCGTCGGCGGTGTGAAGCCAGTAATTAGCAGTGTTTTTACACTCACCCTGCGCATGTCTGAGTTTATTTTGACAGAGTAAATTGTCTTAAATTGTTGCAATAATCCCTCTGAGTAAAAAGCATCAGGGAGAGTGTCCTTTATTGAAGTGAGTGTCTCCTGCGCACTAATTGCTTGAATGCATTTCTCCATTTCAATTTGCACAACCTCTGAACGTGATGTCTGTAATTTTTTCCCGTTTGTCTGCCTCCCCCCACCCCCTGCTCCATAACCAGACCACGTATTACACAAAACTTCTTTTAAGTAGTTTGTTCTGCCAGGGAAGCACGATGGCGTGCTGTTTAGCACGTCTGCTTCTCAGCGCTGAAGATCCAGGTTTTGGATCACGGTCTGGGTGGAGTTTTCCCATGTCGGGGTAGGTTTCCTCCTACAATCCTAAAATATGTATTTAAGGTAAATTGGCTGCTCAAAATTGTCCTTATGTATACAAATAAATGCCAAAGCATTCACTGACTCATCACTAATTCTACCACTTTTCGACTACCTACCAGGCTAAAATTTGGCACCATGATTAAATTGGAAAAAATAGGTTCTTGTTTTTCTACATTGGATTTTTTGTTTGCTATTGCCATCAAACTCAACACCTCGGATGGATTGGGGTCTGCGCTAGTATTTTTATCGCCACAAACCTCACTCTATAATAATACGTTCAGAGCCATCAGTCATTTAAAAACAACTGCCTTTTAACTTTCATGTTTTTACCAAGTTCTCCACCATTGCACAACATGAGTTACATGTTCTCCCCATGTCTGTGTGGGCAGGAAGTGCTGTTTGAGGAACTCCACATACATTATGGAGGTCATCTTGTCATGGTTCAAGAAGAAGAACTGTACATTCCACAGTAAGATCATTTTCCTGCATGATAATGCATCGTCTCCTGCTGCAAAGAACACACCTGTATCTCTGTCTACTATGGGCATAAAAAGGGGACAAACTTATGGTGTGGCCCCCATACTCCCCTGACCTCAACCTCATTGAGAACCTCTGGAGCATTATCAAAAAGAGTGTCTATGATGGCGGGAGGCCGTTCACATCTAAGCAACAGCTCCTGGAGGGTATTCTGTCATCATGCAAAACAATTGAAACAGACACCATCCAAAACCTGACAAATTCAATGGATGAGAGAGTTCAGAAGCTCCTTTAGAACAAGGGGTCCTATGTGCAAATGTAACATCACCTAGAATAAAGTTTTGCCTTGAAAACTGTTTGATTTTTGTTTGTAATAACCTGCTAATGCTTATAATATCACAAATGACCTTTTTTGCTTTAAATAAAAATAAAAAAAAAATTTGAAAACTCTGCTGTGCATTAGAATTTGGATCATGCATTTTGAGTGTTTGATTTTTTTTTACAATTGTACAAATAGTTGATGCCTGGAAAATGACAATGACTGCAATATTATTTGCATAATAATTTGGAACACTATGTATATATATACTGTGTGAGTGAGTGCCCAGTGATAAATTGCTGGCACCCTCCTGGGTGCATCTGCCCCGTGCCTGAAACATTTTCCATGAATGGGCATGGGGAACCCCTTGTAGAGGTGTGGATAAAGATGATGTGGTGGTGGTGGTGGTAGTTGGCATTTCTGCCTCTCAGCACTGGGGATCCAGGTTCAAATCCCTCATGTCCGCATGCGTTTCCTCCAGGTTTTCCATTTTTTTTGCACAGTCCAAAAACTTGGATTCATGGTGAATTGGCTGTTCTGAATTGCCCCTATTTTGTTTCTGTAAATGAGTGTGAGCCCAGGGATAGTTTGGTGACCAGTCCTGCACCCAAATCTCCTGTATGGGCATATGGGGAACCTTTCTGTGACCCTAGTGGGTCACAGCATCAACTGCATCAACAATCATCAACAATCATCATTTTCTGTAATAACACTGTAAGAGAGAAATTAGTAGTTTGCCTTTTTGCATGTTTTTAAATCATGAGAAGAACCTACGGTCAGGTGGAATATACAGAAAGGACCGTGCAGCCGGACCCTTTTGCTGTGAGACTAATGGGCTAACTGGTGCTCCTCTTAACCTCAACCTCTTGGTGATTTATTATTAACTAGCAAAATACTCGTACTGCGCTACGATGAAGAACTCGAGAACAAAGTGAAAGGCAATTTGTTTTTTTAAATGAGTGATGGCTTTAGAGTTTATATATTTCAAATGAACATATTATTATAGGGTTAGGTGGAATGAATATAATGTGAGTTCTGACTACGGTGTCCACGCGGTTGCTTTCTTACTTGACTTTATCAGTAGGTTTTCAAACGAGACGATAAGGAATGATGGATCCAAATTTCAGCTTTGTAGGTATTTTACACTTTTACCCTCACACATTGACACACATACTATACAGGGGCATTATATTTTTGACTGTGGGAGGAAATCGGAAGACCGGAAGGAAACCCACGCAGACCCGGCGAGAACAAGGAAACCAGCGCTGAGAGGCGGCTGTGCTCCAGATCTGGGTAGTTTCCATGTTCTCCCCGTGTCGGTGTGGGAAGTTCTGCGGGTTCTCCAGTTTTCTCTCACATTTTAAAAACATGGACTGAATTGGCTGCGACTGCCCCTGTATAGTGTGTTTGTGTGAGTGTGTGCCCAGCAATAAACAAGCGCCCTGTCCTGGGTGTATCTGCCCAGTGCCTTTAACATAAACCTCTCAATGGGCATAGGCAAGTTTCAGCTTTTTAGGTCCTGACAACGACCCCAATCCATCAGAGGTGTTTGTTCGATGGCGATAATGAATGAACAATCAAATGTTGGAAAGCAAAAACCCATTCCAGCCTTGTAGGTACTCAGAAAGACGCAGGAGGGGTTTGGCATTCGATTGAAAAAGTATTGAGTTTTTCCAAAGACATGATGATGATGTAATCACAATTTCAAATTTCAGCTTCGTAGGAAGTCGAAGAATTAGTGATGAGTCAGCAAGTGAAGGCTGCAGTCTTTATTATGCTGCAGTCTTTAATAAAGACCGTATTCCAAAGTCTGTACTCTGTATCCTGAACCAAACACAAATCCAGACACTGTGCAGAACTAACGCTTCTTGCTGCACGGTTTTGCAAGTCTATAAATCTGAAGCTCATCGCTGTCTATAACATTTTATTAAAAATAAAGGGATTATATACTAAATCTCATGTACGTGCCGTAAATCCAAATCCACTACGTTCCTAATTTCACAACACTGTTGTGAGGAAACGGTAGGAAGTGTGCTGATGGAGCAGCAAATGTGTACAGCAGTCATCTAGCGCTTCATTAGTTTGAAGTATCAAACCACAAACACTGGCTTCTGGGTCTCTGTTTGTTGTTGTGCAGTGATATTAAAGTGACAGCAGATGGTGCTCGGTAATTCCAGCCTCCAGTGACACACAACTCTTAAACCTTTTGAAACGCACCTCAATCGGATTCTGAATGCAGCACAGCCGGAGCAGCTTGGACCTTCAGCACTGACAATACTTCAAAATAATCCAAAATCCAAAGACATAAATCAAAATATGTGACTCCTGTTTAAGGGAAATATCTTATTCCAATTGTCCAATTGTCATGATAATACTGTAGACTGTCTGATTATAGGCTCTGCCTTTATCTCATTTCATCATTTTCAGCTTAATCCTATTCTAGCAACTAGGACCGTGGTTGCGCCTATCCAGGAGACAGCATTTCAGGCGCTGGGCAGATACACACAGGACAGGGTGCCAATCTATCGCTGGGCCCAAACTGAAGTAAAAGTACTAGTATATTGAAAATTGATTAGTAAAAGTTTAAATATCACCATTTTTTACTCAAGTACAAGTATAAAGGTGCATGAAGCTACATGTTGTACTTAAATGTAAAAATGTAAAAGTATTTAGGGAAAGTACAGTATGGCAGCACATCTCGGCAAATAAAATGTTTTAAATATGAAATGGACCTGTTGAATTCTTAAATCTCATGAGCTCCTGCTTCTTTGACAGACACAAAGCCATCTCATTTTCTATGATGTGTTTGTTATTCCAAAGGATAAAGGTCAAATAATGATTGGTCTCTGGCTGTCACCCATCCAATCACAAGTTCACTTGGCTCCCACTTTCATGTCTGCTCCCGCCTTCTCCGTTTAACATCCCTTAGGATTCCAATTTGAAATTCTTCAGCTGTATGCACAGATTAAATTGTACATAAATAAAGTGATAAAATCAACTTTTAAATAAATGTAGTCAAGGAAAGAAGCGAACCTTATTTTGGAAATCAAGTGAGTAGAAGTAAAAAGTAAGTGACCGAAATACAAAAGAACAGCAACCTTAAAAAACTACTTAAGTACAACAATGAAGTACATTTACTTCAATACTATCCCTTTTTTCTTGGGAGTGGTGGCTCAGTGGTTAGGGTGTTGGGCTAGCAGTCTAAGGGTTGCATGTTCAAATCCCAGGACCACTGTGAGTCCTTGAGCAAGACCCTTAACCATCATTGCTCCAGGGATTTTGTATGTAACCTTGTGTTCTGGCACCAACTTTTAAGTGGGATGTTTGTAAGTCCATTTAAATAAAAGCGTCTGCTAAATGTAATGTAAATTACTTACCACCCCTTCTCTGCACGCACCCACTCACACAGACACATTACACTATATAGAGCAATTTAGAGCAGCCAATTCAACTTGATTCCATGGTTTTGGACTCCACCCAGATTTGGATTCGAACCTGGATAACCAGCCCTGAAGGGAGAACCTGCTAACCACTACACCATCTACAACATGCCAAGTATAACTGTATAACTATGTTTCCGACAATATAACAACAATGTATAGCATGTCTCCGAAGGTATCCCAATGTTTGGCAAACAGAGGTTACACTTGTTGCGATGTTCGGGAGCAACAGAGTATGTTGTTTTTTAGGAAGGAACCTTGGGAGGACCAAGGCTCAGTGGGGGACTCATCCTCTTTGAGGCAGCAACAATGACACAGATGTACAGATTATCTAGATTTCACATGTCCATTTTCAAGAATTGGAAAAAAAGTCCCATGAGTCCATACTGCAGGACTACAATGCTATTAGTCCAACAGAAATCCAGGTTCCATTCCATAATCGTTGTAGCCGCAGTGCGACACTGAGCTGACGACACCTCAAGATGACACTTCTGTCATTTACAGTATGCACTACATTACATACTATGTATGTCCCCTTAAATCTGTTCTAATGGTAAGGACCCCAATACTACCGCCGGACTGCAGGTATTATTTGGTTGGTGCATTATTCCTATCCCAGCATTGTCACTAAGGTGTTCAAAAATAAACTACAGCAGCACTGCTGCACTAAAACCCCCTCACCACACCAGTGCCACTGCAGACCTGACAATAAATAATCCACCAACCAATTTATACCTGTTCTGTAATGCTCCTGACCAATAGAGAGCATAAAAACAACAGGGTACTAACAAAAACAAGAAAACTTGGACTACAGTTTGCAATTGTAAAACTGCAAAGTCTATCTATATGGTAAGTGGAGAAAATAGACAATAGAGCAAAAAGGGGAGTGTGTCCAAACTATTGACTGGTATCGAATATTACATAATATTTGTCCACATAGAGTATGTTATTTGTATTATATTCAGAAGTGAATGTGAGAGAGCTGTGCCAGTCCCCATGATGCGTTATATTACATTAACTGGTGATCCAAGTTCAACGATTTAGGATTTGGCAGCGGGGAATTGCACCTATTATTGCACATAAACGCAGATTAAGAAATGAACCCAGATCCGAAGCTCCAAACGTGATTTAATTCTCACTTAGAAGCAAATCACTGACAGTCACAGACAAGGTCACAAGAGCGCCAGTGCAGAGGTGTCTGATCTAAACTCCCAGCCTTGTCGTCTGATCCAGACACTTTAAATCACTCATACCGGGACTGAATCACAAATCGGCGTCAGACAGCTTGGGCTCAGATCATGAGGAATATGCTTTGCTGTGTTTTTCACATTTTAATTGAAAGTACTTTATTGTAATTAGATCAAACAAAATTGACCTACACAGTCGCGGGCGTAGCGCTTCCACTCCACCTTCCTGACCTCATATATTCATAGTTATTTAATAATCGGCCTTAAACAGCAGTCAGGGGTGGGGAAGGCCTAAAAGCGGCCAAGTCAGGCGTTTCGGTGAGAGCTTGATAAATATGGCGGAATCTCAATGAGCTGGTGGCGGGGAATGCAGATATTAAAAATTTGGTCAAGAATCTAATTAGCCGGCGGTAATTAAACAGTCTGGCTACGGGTCATTAATCTCGTGCGCGGACCTTTGATGTTTTGCATAGTGTCCTGCGGTCATTAATAAAATTTACAACGCTTTTTCTTTTTTTTCTCTCCACCCGGCTGTTTTTATCAAAGCCCGGCTTTTGTACGAGAGCACAGAGCAAGTGTCAGCGCGTTGGACGAGCTGTCCTTACTCTCATTTACTTTCGCGGCCTATTACAACTGAGCCCGCCCCGGCTTGCGCTCGCGATTACATAGTGCCAGATTAAAGCTCCTACATGATCGGCTTGTTTAGGGTGTAAAACATCTGCACGGACGACCGGGAAAAGGCTAGTGGAAAAACATGAGGTTTGCAGACTTAATGTGTTCGGTAATTACATTTTCAACAACATCGCCATCTGTAATCAGACATGATACGATTTTATGGGGTGTATGGGGGTGAGAGACACATTTGGGGTACTAAATTATATAAACCAGAACTTGATAACAACGTGAAAGTTGAAAGGAAATTGTTTTTGAATGAGTGATTACTTTGGAGTATATATATTTTAAATGAAGGTATTATTACAGAGTGAGGTTTGGGGCAATTAAAAATCTGAAATGAATATGTGGAATGAATATAGTGAATATGACTACACTGTCCACGTGGTTGCTTTCTTACATGAATTTATCAGTAGGTTGTCCAAGGACATAAAAAAGAAACGACTGAGCAAAGTTTTAGATTTGTACGGGTCTTACGAAGACCCCAATACATCCGAGGTGTTGCGTTCGATGGCAATAGGGAACAATAAATGGAACGTAGAAAGCAAAAACCTATTTTCAAAAGACATGATAAGTAATCAGGGTTTCAGCCGTGAAGGTACTCAGGAAGAGCCTACTGTGACACTGGAGGGAAAAACCATTGCATTTAGAAAGGTGTGAAGTACTTAGTATTGCCAAGGACATTACAGGGAATGACGATTCCAAATTTCAGCCTTGTGGGTCCTGGGAAAGTGGGATAATTAGTGAGTGAGTAAGTGAGGCATTTATTGGTAAAGATTAAAGCCAACAAACCCAAACCACCCTTCAGGTTACTAATAAATCTAGTGCTTTTATAATGTGTGTATAAATCTTTAATCTCATCTCATTCTCTTAATTCTATTCTAGGGTTGTGAGTGCAGGGACTGGGTACTAGGAAATGGGGACTAAGATGTTACGTGACACTACAATGCATTGTGTTTATGTGCTATTTGAAGGACTTAAAACCATATGATCTTCATATTCCAAATTCTAGAACGCAAATTTACATATAATGTACGTTATGTCTGCTAACTTTGAAGGGACTAGGTTTTAGGACAGAGAAACAAAGGCTTAAGATTTTATATGAAAATGTATTGAATGCATGTGGTAATTGTATGATCCATAAAAAAAACCTCAAGGCTGTTATGTTTGGTAAATTCTAGAACTTAAATTTGCTTATTTTCAATTGTTGCCCTCATGTACTAATTATAGGACTCACCGAAATCCAACCGTAAGACCTTTATGCCCCAAACTAGCGGAGAACGTTTCGATACACCCAGGACAGAGCGGCAATCCATCCAGGCAGGTGTCTCTATTTTGTCTAATCTGCTCGCCTCTCCCTGATATTGGATCACAGGCTCCACCAGGTCACATCCTCACTCCACAATGTTCTCTATCCCACATCTTTGTTCTCTAACATTCAAAACCATGAAAAAAGCTTTGATACAAATGGGGCTGATTGTGCAGAAATCCTAACAATACCAAAAAAAACGCAACATATTAAACCAGTACATAAATGGTTCAATAACGAAATCTAATTGTTAACATGGCCATCCAAGGCTCCTGACCTAAACCCCACTGAGAGCCCTGTGTATGTACCTTCTGAGCCGAGTCCCTGGGGAATGTGGGGTTCTATATTCCCACATGCCACCAGATTCCTTGTATTCTCTAATTTCATCAAGCATGATGGGAGATGACTGGGTTCTGTTATATCAGCAAAGAAGCTCTGCGCAAAATATTAAATGAAAGGATTTTTCAATAATAAATTGAATAAGATTCATTGTTTCCATTTGTTGGCTTAGAGTTTGAATCAGTGACTCGCAGTAATCAATAGGGATTCATTTACTTTAGTGATTCATTTAGAAGCGAAACAGAAACGGAGATTTCGCTACCTGCGTTACTCTGATGCAGCTCCACCATCGGCGTGTTGTCATTCTGCTCTGAGTGAATGTGATGCACCACTGAGCTGGTTAATGTTTTATTGATTGAATAAGTCTATTTTTTTGTCAGTGTAACCGACTCTGCATTGTACGACTCTTTACTCTTATAAGAATGAGAGCTTTTTACTGTAGAGTTAGGATGTCTGAAATAAGGCAGTGGTGTAGCCTTCATTTCACCTACTACAGTTGCTCAGCCAGGAGAGTGTTTCAGAAGCTGGGCAGGTACAGCCAGGACAGGGCGTCGGTCCATCACTGGGCACACACTCACTCACACAGAAACAGTATATAGGGGCAATTTAGAGAATCCAACACAACTTGAATCCATGTTTTTGGACTGTGGGAGAACATGAAAACTCCATCAGAATCCGAACCTGAATCCCCAGTGCCAATGGGTGGATGTGCTGACAGCTGCGCCACTGTGCCGCCCCATGCTCCTTTGTCTATTTTCTTCACTTACCATCTTCTCTTTTGTGCCATGTTATTATTCATGGGTTGCCACAGCGCATATTACACTTGGCCAGGTGCTTTACACTGGATGCCCTTCCTGACACAATCTTCACACTTTGCCAGATTTGGGAACACAGACTATGGGGACAATTTAGAGCAGTGATTCACCTCAACTTCATGTCTTTTGACTGTGGGAGGAAACCCATGTGGACATTGAGGGGAATTTTGGAAACTTCACCTAGATCAGGATTCGAACCAGGAATCCCCAGTGCTGAGAGGCAGATGTGCTAATCCCTAAGCCAACGTGCCGCCCTTTTCTCCTCTTACCATATTGATGGAGTTTTAAAATTACAGACGGTAGTCCATCTGTGTTCTTGTTTTTGTTGGTTCTCTACTCTCTATTGGAACATTCCAGAACAGGTATAATTTGGGTGGTGGATTGTTTATTGTTAGTTCTGCAGTGACACTGATGTGGTGAGGGGGTTTTAGTGCAGCAGTGCTGCTGTAGTTTCATTTAAACATCTCAGTGACACTGCTGGGATAGGAATAATGCACCAACCAAATAAGACCTGCTCTGTGGTGATACTATTGGGGTCCTGACCATTAGAGAACATAGTAAAGGGAAATAACACAGTATGTACTGTAGTTCACAAACAAATGACTACAGTCTGTAATTGTAGAACTACAAAGTCTAACTTTACGGTAAGTGGAACTAATAAAATGGACAATAAGTAGCAATAAGGAGGCATGTTTGAACTTTTAACTGGTTCTGTATATATTTGAACCTGTTTAAAAGAAGAAAACAGTAAATAATGTAGTTAGTGATTAGGCAGAGACTTCCTCACTGCAGTTTAACTACAGCAGTCATCAATATAGGTTCAGCACTTTCCATTTTCGGGTCATGGTGTGGACACTGTTTTGTGTGTATCCATGGTCTTCTCCCTGAGGCACCCCCCCCCCCCCTTCACTCTCCTCTACAGTCAGTCTTGTTTTTTTCTAATTCCTTAAAAAGTGCTTTTTCCCCTCTACATCTCTCTTGCACTCAATTCATCTTTCTCTTTTATCCGCTCATTATAATTACTTTTCTATTTCTGCTCAGTAACTGGTAAAAATAGTGCTCCATAAATCATGCCCTCGCTCTTTGTCCTTCTCTTAGACAAAGATGGGATACAAAAAACAAATGATAGAGAGAAGCGGTATGCAATGAGACATGTATTGATGATTGGAGTTGTCAGAATGGCTAAAAGCCTTCCAGATGTGGGATGCTGTGCGGAATGAAATGAGAAAATTAAATGTTGTTGATGATCCTCAGGCCATTCGGACTACAGGCTCAGCATCCCGTCTAGACATCCATACACCCGTAACCATATCCTATTAAATAGCAGTACTTCAGATGTTATACATTAGACTTAAAGAGCTTTTTACTGCCCTTAGTATTAGCACTAACACCCTGTTACACAGATACATTATTAATACTAATGGGGGGCAGTTAGCACGTACGTCTTTCAGTTTTGGGGATTTAGGTTTGAATCCCAATCCGAGTGGAGTTTTCATGTTTTCCCTGTGCCCATGTTTTCTGGTGTCCTCCCACAGTCCATATACAGTGGTGTCAAAAAGTGTCTGCCTCCTTTCTCATTTTTTGTTTTGTTACGTTTGTAACACTAAAGTGTTTCGGAACACTTTTATTGCCAGACCTGTTCTCAATCAAGACATCACTTAAATAGGACCTGCCTGACAAAGTGAAGTCCACCAAAAGATCCTTAAAAGCTACACATCACGCCGAGATCCAAAGAAATTCAGGAACAATTGAGAAACAAAGTATTTGAGATCCAACAGCCTGGAAAGGGTTATGAGGCCATTTCCAAAGCTTTGGGACTCTCACAGTGAGAGCCTTAAATTGCGAAGACATGGACAATTGATAAACCTTCCAAGGAGTGGTCGGTCGCCCAAACATTACCGCAAGGGCACAGCGTCAACTCCAAAAGAACACAAAAGACTCCACAACAACGTCCAAAGAACTGCAGGCCTCACTGGCCTCAGTTAAGGTCAGAGTTCTTGCTTCAACCATCAAAATAAACTAGACAAAAATGGCCTGCATGGCAGAGTTCCAAGATGAAAACCACTGCTGAGCAAAAAGAACATTAAAGCTTGTCTCAATTTTTCCAAAACACTTCTTGATGATACCCAAGACTTCATAAAAAAAATCGTTGGACGGATGAGACAAATGTTGATGTCTTAGGAAGGTGTGCATCCCATTACATCTGGTGAAAAAGAAACACTGCATTTCAGAAAAAGAACATTATCCCAACTGTTAAATATGGTGGTGGTAGTGTGATGGTCCGGGGCTGTTTTGCTGCATCAGGACCTGGAAGACCTGCTGTGATAAATGGAGCTATGAATTCTGCTGTCTATCAAAAGATCCTGAAGGAGAATGTCCGACCATTTGTTCGTGACCGCAAGCTGGAACGAACTTGTGTTCTGCATCAGGACAATGATCCGAGACACACCAGCAAGTCCACCTCTGAATGGCTGAAGAAAAACTAAATAAAGACTTTGGAGTGGTCTTGTCAAAGTCCTGACCTGAGTCCTATTGAGATGCTGTGGTATGACACTTAAAAAGGCAGTTCTTCCTCGAAAACCCTCTAATGTAAAATGAGTGGACCAGAATTCCTCCAGAACGCTGTTAAAGACTCATTGCAAGTTATCCCAAACGCTTGGTTGCAGTTGTTGATGCAAGGGTGGACCAACCAGATATTAGGTTTAGGGGGCAATCACTTTTTCACACAGGGCCTTGTATAGGCTTGATTTTTTTTCTCCCTTAATAATAAAAACCTTCATTTACAAATTGCATTTTGTGTTTAGTTGTGTTGTCTTTGACTACTATTTAAATTGGTTTGATGGTCCGAAACACTTAAGTGTGACAAACGTGAAAAAAAATTGAAATGAAGAGCACTTTTTCACACCACTGTACATGGATTCAAAGTAAATTGGCTGCACTAAATTGCCCTATATAGTTTGTGTGTCTGTGTGCGTGAGTGTGTGCCCAGCGATGGATTAGTGCCCCGTTTTGAGTGTATCTGCCCAGACACCGAAAACATCCTTCCCTGGATGGGCATGGACGAGTTTGCATTTTAAATGAACTAAAAGACACGAACGACGTAAGGCCAAAGTGTGATTTATTACTTGTCACAGTGGATCAAATCTGATCTGACACCTACTCTAGTTTTTGGCTGGTATTGGGCACAGTTTCAATAATTACTCTAATCACATCATGGAGTCTGTCTGGGATTAACACAAAGAGACAGAAGCAAGTGAGAGCCAAAGTCTGCAACAGAGGTGCCAAGAGCCTGGGAACAAGCTACCAGTAGAGTAAAATAAAAGCACCAGCATTAAAAACCAATATGTAAACACTTTTTAATTTCAGAAAACCATTAATTTGGGGGGGTGGGGGTCTGTAAGATTTTTTTACATATTATTGCTTATCATAAATCCATGGACCAAACCAATTTCTTAAAAGTCACTTTAGTAGGTTCACCTCCTCTTCTCTTCACTTATTTTCCATTTTATTAGTTCCAGTTACGAAATAAATGCATGTCGTTGTTTTAGAATTGCAGACAGAAGGAAATCTGCATACATTTATTTCGTTATCTCAGTCGGGACCTCAATGGAATCAACACAGAGCATGTATTATTTGCATGTTGGAAGGTAGCACTGTAGCAACTATTTATGACTATAGGTTTACATGTTTACATGTTTCCGTTTGACACTATGTGTAAGAAACACGTATATGTATGTATACTGTATAATGTGTAATGTAGTGTACTTTAATTGTGGGTTTTTTTTTTACTATTCAGTACATTTAATGCGTTGGTAACCGTTTCCTAAAAAAACATGCGGAAGAGGTGTTATTAGGCATGACACGCAAGCGGAGGTGGTTTATTCACAATAATGCACAACCTCAAGTGCCTTATTGATTTTAGAAAACGGTTACCAACTCACTAGAATACAAAAACCTTTGATTCATAAATGCATTTACTAAAAGCAAAATCACCATCCAGTCTGAACCCTGATGCAAGTAAAAGATTTCTAGTTTTATTAACAATCAAATACTGCAAACTAGTGGCTAACTTACAAAAAACAGTTTATGAATTTTGAGCAAGGCATCCAACCCCAATTGCTCCAGTGGTGCTGTATACAAGGCTGCCTACTAGGGGTGTAAATATTAATCGATTTAAATCAATTAATCGATTATACAGCTGAGAAAAATTAATTAATGTTTATTATTATCTGCCCTTTTTTTCATGTATATTTAACTTCTCCTGCAACATAAACAAAATACCTCCTCCAAATCTGTGGGTGGTACTACCTCACTATTGTCTTTCAACTTCCTTTATACACTGCTCAAAAAAGGGAACACTAAAATAACACATCCTAGATCTCAATGAATAAAATATTTCAGTTGAAAATATTTAGTAGATAGTGG
>JAOUQT010043477.1:0-11032 GCA_025769995.1 Xyliphius kryptos
CACAGCGCCCGGGGAGCAACTGGGGGTTAGGTGCCTTGCCCAAGGGCACTTCAGCCATGACTTGTCGGTACTTGGAAACGAACCAGGGACCTTCCTTAAGGCTGGTTCCTTAACCACAAGCCTAAGTATGGTAAATATCACTAAGGTAATTAACTTAGCTCTTGCTTTCCTGTCTTTCTACTACTACGGTCTGTCAGTCTGAGCACTCTAACCTGATGTTTTTTGTTTCATATTCATTCCTCTGTGATGGCATAGTATTTTTTTTGTTTTTACCTGGATCCTCAAATTATTTTTTTAAAAGTATGAATGTTGAGGAATAAATTCAACAGTCAGGGATACAGTCAGGGATAAAATTGAATAATCTCAGGAAAGGTAACGCCCATACACATAACCACAAATATGGAACCCAAGCTACTCTAGATAAAAAGAAACTTGCCCTTTCTGCATGTGTAATGAATTTTATTTAGCATGTGTGTATAGAGAATAATCTTAATATAATTATCTGTTACATTTGTCATATTAGCAAAATAAATAATATCTGCATATTTGACTCACATTTCAGTTCCAGCCGGATAAAATCCGTGTTGCCCAGGTTCTCCAGGAAAACCCCATGAGGTGCAGATGTCTTGAAGTAAAACGAGATATCAGCACTTGTCTCAGCACGGAACGTGGGGAAATGCAGGTAGGAGGACTGTGTGTTGAAGGAAGCAGCGTTCCAGTAACTTCCTGCAACGTACACATGGACATTTTTGCTCATGAATTTATTATCAAAACACAATGGAGCAGATAGAAAGAAAGAAAGAAAGAAAGAAAGAAAGAATAGAAGAAAGAAAGAAAGAAAGGATAGAAAAAAGAAAGAAAAAAAGAAAGAATAGAAGAAAGAAAGAAAGAAAGAAAGAAAGAAAAAAAGGAAGAAAGAAAAAGAAAGAAAGAAAGACAGAAAGAAAGAAAGAAGATTGCATTATTCAAGTGTACCTCCCAAAAGAATCATCCATTCTCACTCTACACACACATTGTAGTGCAGCCAGGTATTGTGTTACTAGAACAGCTTTGGACAGGAAATAAGGACGTGGAAGCCGTCAGGGAGAGACTGAGCTTATCACAGCTGCTCAGGAACACTGGCTTCAATCATACAATCCCTCTGTAAATCCACGTACACACATTGCTCATTAATATCCAGTTTACACAGGAGGATCCAGCCAACTGACGATGCTATCAGGAATTGCTAATATATTCCATCTCGCCTGATGAAACTGGACTACTGTCAATGCATTTTTACTTTTTACACGACAGGTGAGAATTGTGGTAGTATAGCAAGCCCTTTTAACAATTAGTAGCAGTAATAGCAATTGTAGATAGCAACAATTACTTTTTGACGTCCTCGTATAAGTCCTGGTAAGAATACAACTTTCACTAGTAAAAGGTTTAAATGTTAATTATGTTGTTTTGCATATGGCCACTGGGCTTTTCTAAAGACACATAACCAAAGTACCATCAGAACAGAAGTGCTCATTTGACATGTTTGATAATGATGAGTTTTTAACCTATAATGCATTTGTAATGAACTATTCATGAATTAACAATATAGTTACACCTATAATCATTAAGTTAGCAACACTTTTTAAGACATTATTTCATAATTTTAGTATGTACTATAGTCACGTTATTATATTTTCTAAAGTAAGGGTTAGTGCAGAATAAAGTCATTTAATTTTTACTAGTGCCATTTTTGTCTTATTTTATAACTAATCATAAGTGAATATATACAAACCGGATTCCAAAAAAGTTGGTACAAATAACAAAGAAAAATTGTAATTAAAAACAGAATGCAATGATGTGGAAGTTTTCAGAATAGAACAAAGATGACGTATCAAATGTTTAAACTAAGAAAATGGATCATTTAAAGAGAAACATTTGGGAAAAGGCAATGTTTACCACTGTAAGACATCCCCTTATCTCCTTACAACAGTCTGTAAATGTCTGGGGTCTGAGGGGACAAGTTGCTCAAGTTGAGGAATAGGAATGTTAAACCATTCTTGTCTAATGTAGGATTTTAGTTGCTCAACTGTCTTAGGTCTTTTTTGTTGTATCTTCCATTTTATTATCCGCCAAATGTTTTTTATCTGGACGACAGATAGACAGAGACGTCGTCTGGATGGGAGCATATGCTGCTCTAGACCTGTGTATACCTTTCATAACTGATGGTGTCCTTTCAGATTTGTAAGCTGCCAAGCCACACACACTTACGCATTTCCGCACCATCAGACATGCAGGCTTCTGAAATGAGCGCTGATAACAACTTAGGTCGTCTTTCTCCTCTTTAGTCTTAATGACCCTGATTTCCATAAAGGAACTTTAAATTTTGATTCGTCTTGGCCCAGAGAAGACGTCTGCGCTTCTGGATCTTGTTTAGATACGGCTTCTTCTTTGAACTATAGAGTTTTAGCTGGCAACAGCAAATGGCACGGTGAATTGTGTTCACAGATAATGTTTTCTGGAAATATTCCTGAGCCTATTTTGTGATTTCCAATACAGAAGCATGCCTGTAGGTGATGCAGTGCCATCTAAGGTCCCGAAGATCAAGGGCACTCAGTATGGTTTTCTGGCCTTGACCATCACGCACAGAGATTCTTCCATCTTCTCTGAATCTTTTGATGATATTATGTAGTGCACATGATGATATGTTTAAACTCTTTGCAATTTTACACTGTCAAACTCATTTCTGATATCGCTCCACTAGGTGTATTTCATGCAGTGCACAGAATGGAATTCTTTTTTCTATGATTTAATATTTTATTATATTTTTTATTATTATTCCTTCATTAAAATACAATTTCATAAAAAATAAAAAGAATTGTATAACTGTTATTATAATAACAATAATAATAATAATAATAACAATAATTATTATTATTGTTATTATTATTATTATTATTATTATTACTCAAATAAAGCAGACGTTTTCATACTTACAGTATGCCTCAGCTAACTCCATGTAACAAATTGTTTGACCATGAAGCTACTAACTACATTGTTATACATTTAATTTTATATAAACTGCATTGGCTTATTCAATAAAGTCAAAAAAAGATTCTCTGATTATCAAAATTGTTTTTCTATTCACTGTATTTGATTAGCGTCTGCAGCACAAATGAAATTATGTATAACAAGATATTTAGTAACATCAAGGGCAATGACTCGAAAATTAAATTTGTCAGACTGAATATGTATGAAAAGATTGTGTTTAAAGACTTTTGCTTAGTGATTTTTTGTAACTTTAGATTACTTGACTATTTTAGGATTTGAGCCAGTACTAAAATAACCAACTCTTTACTTAGCACTGGTTATATTCCTGAATCCTATCCGGAAAGCTTCTTTTACAGACACACACACAGACAGACACACACTAATATGCTCCTGAACTTATTATACAAATACAGAAACTAGACTAGTAATACAACAAGCTTATGTAATTGGTAAATGGTTTAACCAGGTTTGTTACTTTGCATATGTAATGCCTTGTGGTATGGATGTTCTGGCAGGTGTATGCACAAGCTTCAGTTAATGCAGAATGCTGCAGCCAGAGGACTAACTAGAACTATATTATTACATCACCCCTATCTTATTTATACTTCATTGGCTCATAATTACACATTGGAAATACATTTATATTACTGACCTCTAAACGGTCTCGCTCTACAGTATCTTAGTGAGCTCATAATATTTTATGACCCACGTCATCTACATTGATCAGTAGATGGAGGCTGCTTGCAGGCTCCAAGAATAATGGTTATAGTATTTGCCAGAGTTTAATCTTCCAAACAATGACTTCCAGACTTATCTTCCAGAATTCCAACAATGTTCAAGTCTAGGCTCAGGATATATTTGTTTAGTAAAGCATTCTGTTTATATAGTTTTAGTTCTTCTTAGGTAAAAGTGCAGACCTGGAGGGTCCATGGGCATTAGACTGTTTGGTAAACTGAGATTTATGAATGCTGTATTCCCCCACTGTCTCTTTCAGGTTTGTTGATGGTATAGTGGCTGGTTGCTTTATGTTTCATGGAGCCCTCTTGTCTGAGTTACCTGTGGGATCTTTGTTTAGTTATGCTGCTATAATGAGTATTACCACAATGTTAATGCTGAGAGAATGCTTATCCTGACATCACATCCCACACCTGTCTGGTGCGTCCTGATGGTTGGCTTCCGTTGGGGACTCACGTTGCATTGTTGGGATTGCACACTCTTATTACTAATCACATTTTTGCAGACTGCTTTGTCTGTTATCACCCAAATGTGGATGGGATTTCCTAAATTTCATGATTATATCCTGTATTGGGTTTTTGTATAGCTACTTTGTGACAAAAACATAGAAAAAGAAATAAACTATAGAAATAAACACAGAATTTATTTTACTTTTATGCTATTATAAAATTCCACTCTACTACTGACACATTTATTCACTAGTTATTTTTAATAAATAAAGATTTAACTCACGGTCTCCGTGACAGTTCAGAGGTCCGACTGTAAGCTTGGCTTCTGAACCCGGTCGATTTGTATCACCTACAGCTACTTCACTCACAGGCAAGTGATCCTTATAAAGCAGTAGCCCTGAATCTTCTCTCCTGTAAAATGAAAACAAAAAAACATAAAGCATTTGATACATGTACTTTATGTACCGTACAACCATTACAGAGATTAAATATAGTGCTATTTGTTTTACAGCATAAAACCTATTATTTTCACTTTACTTTTGTTTCTATTTGAATACATTTTTACACATATATTATAAGAACATACATAAAGAATGAACATCATTTTGAATAAAACATCGTTAGCATTATAAGAGAGTCTGATTATCTGATAAACAAAACACACGGATCATGTTATAGCACCTATAACAACATAATTAGAAGACACAACAGCCTAATGTCCTTATTAGTCCTGACTTTTATCTATTACACTTGGCTTATGTGAATTCTAATTATTGAAATCAAATTAAAAATAAAATAAAATAATAAACAATTTTGGCATATGGAGAGAATTTAATTGTATTATTTTGAAACAACGACTGTGGAATATTGGTCTGCCTAATCATGCAGTTGGATGGTTTGCTAATTATCTGATGCTAAATGCCCCAGGGTTCTGTTTCAGGTCCAATTTTATTTAGTATGTATGTGGATGTACTTGGCTGAAACATCCCTGGTTCTAAATTCCATTTCTATGCTGATGATTCGATCATTTACTTTGTGGTTTTACCCTTGCCAAGGCCATTGGCTACTAACAAGCGGCCTGAATATGGCAGAATTTAGTAGCCTTTATTGGCTACAAGTCGACTCTCATATTGGCACACTTTCATATATAAAGCGATCCTTGGCCAACAGCATCAATATTTCTGTGGCTCTATTTCAAGAGCCCAGAGTACCAACTCCTTATGTTCCAATGATTGTTATTTACTTAAAGTACCCCAAAGTTTGCAGTAAATTCGTTTATAGCATTCCTTTATAGATTTTGCATCTGCTTCTTGAAATTCACTACAGAGCATTCTGAATCTGAAGGAACATATTTTCATTTTAAACATTCATTAATTTTGTAAGGAATTTAGAATCCGACTCTTATCGTTCCTGCTCTTGCTTTGTATGAAAGGCTCATTATTCAACCTTGTTTTATGGCCTTATTGTGAATTGTGTGTTTCAAATGTTGAAACTGATGTTTTAGCCTGCTGTCTTGGCCAGGCTTCCCTTGAAAAAGAGATCATTGTGTCTCAACGGGACCGACCCAATATAATAAAGGCTAAAAAAATTAAATAAATACAACTGAAATCCCAGGTTGAGACAAAATAAAATGAAAAAAAGAAAATAACGCCAGAATGCAATTTGAAAATGTCATGATACAATATTTAATTCACACTAGATCATATAAAACATATCAGATGATGATAGTGAGACTTTTGACCATTTCATAAAAAATTATTAGCACTTTTTGAAGCATCCTCTCTCTACTTTTAACAAGTCTGTAATTGCCTGGCAAGGGCACAGCTGGTAGAATTATGGAAGAGATATGTTGTCTCATTACTGTCTGATGTAGAATGTTGTCTCATTCTGCATTCTAATATACCATAGACTATTGTCTTATTTTGCTCTGCTCAAACATCCTGTGTCTCTCCCTGATATATTTCTTTCATGATATTCCAAATGTGACTTGTGTCATGTGACTTCCACCGGTTCGGATTGCTCCCGCGTGGCCATGGACAATTTACCAAACTGGTGTTCCCGTTGCACGGGTTGTCTCTGCCCTTATTGCTGTAAACCTTTTCTCTACTTACTTACTTACACTGCTTCGTTAATTTCCCTCTTTAATTGAATAGCAACCTTGGGTTATGTAAAAGGTGCTATATAAGTTTATTATTATTAGTATTATTATTAATATTATTAATATCCATTTATTCATTTATTTTCTATGCCTGCTTGTTCCTAGTTTTAGGGTCATGGGGAAGTTGGTAGCTCTGGACACGAGGGCAGGAACAACCCTAGACAGGGCACCAATCAATCATAGGGCACACAAACAATTACACACAAATTTTACACACTAAAAGGAAATTTAGAGACACCGATTAACCTATCATGTAAGTCTTTGGAATGCAGGAGTTAAAAGGAGTACCTGAAGAAAACCCGCACAAACTTGGGGAGAACATGCAAACTCCTCACATAAATTTCCTGGCTTATTATCATTATTAAACCTTCTTTTAAACCTTTTTATTATGCTAATTTAATTTCTATAAAGTTGCTTTGTGACAATGTTCCATTGGAAATTGTGCTATATAAATAAAATTGAATTTAAACCTCAGAACTGATTTCCAGGTGTTTAAGCTGCTCAAGCCATAGGCACTTATGCAACCCCATACCATCAGCAATGCTGGCTTTTGGACTGTGTGATGATGAATGGTCACTCTGCTCTTTAGTACGCAGGAAACAGTGTTTGTAGTTTTCAAAATATTTGCAAATATTGATTCATCAGACAACATGAATCAAGAACAGTTTCTTTTTTGCCACAATCTATTTTAAATAATCTTTGTCCAGGGTTTTGTATTATGTTTACATATGGCTTCTTCTTTGCATTATACACCCTACTTCTCTTTTTATACCTAGTCAAGGGACTTAGTTGCAGATTGCCTCTCCACTTGTTTTAAATTATTACTCTTACTTTTCCAGTCTTGTGTTTCCCTGGTGGCACATCTTTGAGATGTAATTTTAGGAAACTGAGGTTGTCCTCACCATTGTTTCTGATCTGCATCACAGTTGCATTGGTGTTTGGTGTCGATGCAGTTGTGCTCGATACCACAGGAACATTTATGGACCCCCGGAGCAGAGCCACCCCAGTAAAAGTGTTTCTCATTCCCTCTGCCGACCCACCAGGTGTACGGGGTCCCATCTGTATAGAAAAATGTAGAAAATAGAGTAAGAATAAAAATATTTATAAATTTATGTACACAGTATATGATATATACATACAGTAACCAAATTGATATGTGTTTCCTTTAGTTTCAGCACTTATAACATTATATATCTCAAGCATTCCATTGTATCCAGCTTTTTCAGAAATCCCAAACGCCCAGCCAAAAATGTATTTGCTCTTCTGCGGTTCAGAAGAAAGATATGCAGCATCTGCTCAAGGGTACCCTCGAGGACTGCCAGGGTGGGTCACAGCCTCTACCCCCAGGCTGTCAGACTTTGTTCTGCACCACTATGCACAATTCACCGGGGGATGCAAGTAATACTGACCACTCCACTGCACAGATGCTTTGAATTATTAATGATGTATGTCAATTTATACATGTACTGTCCTGACAGTATGTTTACCACAAACTAGCACTTGGACATATACTTAAAGTCTTAAATACTTAAAGTTTATGGATCAGGTGCAAGGTTTAGCATTTGCATTGGGCTTGGGTTTAGGACAGTGATAGAGGTCAGAATCTAGAGTTATATTTGGGGTTTGGCTTAAGAGCTAAGGTAAGGGGTTAGGGATGGAATTAGGTTAGGTTTAGTGGCTGGGGCCAGTGTTGGCGCAGCACACCCTGTGTTGCCAGATTTCACAGTCTCCTCACAAATGGCAATTGATGTCATTGTTAATTATAGATCTAAAATTCCACTTTAGTCCCAGAATCTGTTTTCAAGATAGTTGAGATAGTTAAGAGAAAAGGTGGTACACATTTCTAACTCATTTTCAATAAAATAAAATTGAATATAATTCTTATAAATATTTAAACCATCTGAATACACTACTCACTTCCTAGTACACAATTTCACTACATTTATTTAAAAGAAGGCCCCTCTGATCCCTGTGACAGATGACCTGGAAAATTTATGTGTGTAGTTTGCATGTTCTCCCTGTGTTCACCCAGGCTTTCTCTGAGTGCTTCGGTTTCCTTCAGCTTTCAAAATACAGGTGAATTGGTGTCTAGAAAATTGCCCTTAGTGTGTAAATATATATATATGTGTGTGTGTGTGTAAGTTTTACGATAGAGTTACGATATTAGGTACACCTGCTTAATTGCTTGTTAACAAAAATATCTAATCAGCCAATCACATGGCCGCAACTCTTAGGCCGCAAGCATTTAGGCAAGTAGAGGTGGTCAAGACTTGGTGAAGTACAAACCGAGAATCAGAATGATGAAGAAAAGTGATTTAAACCACTGTAGGTGTAGGTGTTGGACTGTGCATTGCAGAGACTGATAATCTACTGGGATTTTCATACACAACCATCTTTAGGCTTTACAGAGAATGGTCTGAAAAAGAGAAAATATCCAGTGTGTGGCAGTTGTGTCAACGAAAATGATGTGTTGATGTGAAAGGTCAGAGGAGAATGGACAGACTCGTTTTAGATGATAGAAAGACAACTCAAATAACTCATTATAACCTAGGAATGCAGAATATTATCTATGATGGACAGTAGGTGTACAGAATATGTTCATTAAATTATAAATTAATTATGCTGCCTGATTTAAAATACCATGACTAAGGAGCTAGGGATTAATGATGCATGCAAAAATCCAAAACAAAAACCTAATAAGATGCTGTGGTGTGAGGTGCAGTGCCTTCTGGGAAAAGCATAGCCCGATGAATCCTGACAGCAATAAAGCATAATTCACATTCTCATTAATGAACTTTGGTAATTATTTGGACCACAGTGACCACTTGCTTACGCCTGAATGATAAAAACCTTCCAAAATATTGAGCATTGTTCTATAAATGAGGCATAGTGCATGGTCAGTTTATCTATAAATACAACAATTATTATCAAAATTTCAGCCAGGGATCAGAGAACAGGTTATCCGTATATGGACATGCTATTTAAGATAAGATTAAAGCCCTGATGATTGTAGAGTCTTAAAACAGCAGGAATATAGGGCCTGTGGTACCGCTCCCTAATACACTTCGAGTGACACACTGCCCAGTACCTAGAGTCTCATACATGGGGTGCACTATCAGGGACCTGCAGAGCTTCTGGCACACAACAACAGAAACATAATGGAAGAATAAAAGTAATGACTAACAAAAGAGCAGTGCAAAATGGCCATTTTATACAAAGGCAGAAATAATGCCAGTGGAAAACAATAAAAAGAATAGCCACTTCTCGCCAAGCACACAAATAAGGTCCACCAGGCAAAACAACTGGTCCCATTGAATGACAGGTCAGGAGGTACATAGCATATACGTCAGTGGTGTCAACAACAGTACTGCATCTGAAATATAATATATTAAGTCATGATGTATTCAATACTGAAGACATTTTACTTCCAAGATATTTGCAATAAATTCCTACCAAGTGACGGTAGCAAGACTAACATAACTACTACTACTACTAACTACTACTAACATAAGTTTGCTGCTCATCAATCGCAGTTTACCTTTTCCAGTAAATTCATGTCATCAGTACGCAGGTCTGGAACTATCAGTCATGGTATCATGGCTCAGACATGAGCCTTTTTTTCTTCTGCTTCAAAGCTAGTCATGAATAAGCACAAGCTGTGTTGAGTATAATGATGCCCATGTAGGCCGTAAGTGTAACACTGAGAAGTGGAAAGTCCAAATGAAGAATAAAAAAACAAAAGGCTAGCCATAATACTTGACATAATGCCATGTTAGGCCTTCACTGCCTTGCAATTCTCTGATAAGTCAGTAGCCATTAGTGCTCTGAGGGATAACATTGACTGAGTGTCCCAATTTCTGCTCAGCCCTGCAGTCAACTCAACTTTGTGCTAGTCTGAACCTGGCCATGAAGAATGGAACAATGGAAGAATGGATTTAAAAAGGATTTAAGAACCATGCTGCAGCCAACATTTCTAGCCCCCATTAGTGGGGATGTCTGTAACTGTCAAGGGTGACCCTGCTAGGAGCATACCTCCAGACAGTATCACTCTCAGACTCATAGAAACACTCAAGCCTCTCCACCACCGCAAGGTAGTTATTCTAGGTGAAGAGTGGTTTTGTGGCCTGAAAAGAAAAAATAAGATAAAATATTGAGGACCCGTGTCTGGGTGTCAAGAAGAGGACAGTGGAGCTTTGTGTTCTTCAAAGATAAATTGAGGTGACAAATATAAGTACATTAAATGTAGCTAGGTACTAGGTTTGTTGTGATGTTTTACATATACATATACATATACATATACATATACATATACATATACATATACATACAATTCTTTTTAATGACCACTGTGTCTGAAGTGACAAATAGATATTTTCTATATAGATTAAAATGCCTCAGAACCCATGTGTATCAAAGAGCTCTCTGCCTTCCTATTGGTTATCGACAAGGAATGTGCTGTAGAGATAAAATAAACTACATAAACATACATACATTCCAAAAAAACTGACATGATTTTTGTTGAGGTGTTGTAAGGCTTCCCAGAAATCATTGCACAGACACAACAAACTTGAATTGGGCTGTAATTGTGTAGTGTGATCCCAGCTTGATTGGTCTAAATAGATTTTGGGCTTATATATATATATTTAAGGTTTCATGGCTAAAT